>JACGDI010005484.1:785607-809158 GCA_014898725.1 Jacaranda copaia | reverse complement strand
CTTTATGCCTGAGCCCTAGGAATAACACGTCAATCAAGAATTCAATCCTGGGATTATCAATCTTCAGGACCTCCGTATTAAATCTAGTGAATAAGTCTTAGAGGGATTCTCCCTCATTTTTCTTGACGGTATGGAGAAGGGTATGGGGGAGTTTGGCCTTCCTCCTGTTGGCAAACTGGT
Source organism: Jacaranda copaia (assembly GCA_014898725.1). NCBI lineage: Eukaryota > Viridiplantae > Streptophyta > Magnoliopsida > Lamiales > Bignoniaceae > Jacaranda > Jacaranda copaia. The sequence continues at coordinate 808,978 of JACGDI010005484.1, read as the reverse complement.
GCAAGAATTTATCACACAGTTGGTCATAGGAGTAGATCGTTAATGGTTCTAGTTTCACAAACCAGTCTAGTGCGATGCCTTGGAAGGTGGTCACCAGCATTTTGGCATGAATAAATTCATTGTGACTATGCAGCTGCATCATGTGCTCAAACTATATGAGATGCTCGTTGGGTTTGGTGGAGCCATCATACCTTAGGAGGCCGATGGGGACTTTAGAATCTATGGTGATATGCCCATCGATGATCTCCTACACAAATAGGAATCCTCACTCGCGACCTTTGAGGAGCATTCAAGTTTGGTGCCCCGTCAGTATTTCTCCTTGAGATCTCATCGAGACGTCTGTTCAGCTGCTGGACCTGATAGGATACTTCCTCCAACTTATCCCGATCTGCCAGGCTAGCGTTTTGATTAAAACCCAACCTGAGGCACTCGACCATATCATGCTGCGGGGCTCGACTGGGCTGAGGTGCCAAATTTGTAGATTCTCTTCTCTCTTCACAGTGGTCACGCCTTGAGCGTTTGACCCTATCGTGCTTCATGGCTCGATTCGGTCTAACGTGATCTACTGAGTCCGCCACCTCCTCCCATAGCTCTGGACACCTCCTTTCTACCTACGAGCATCTGGGATTGACTTCGTGCCTGGCAGGTGGCTGCTTGGCCTCTCGGTGTGAGGGACTATTCTCTAAGGGCCTATTTTTTGATAGGGATGGCTACTGAGTTGCGTTGGTGGCCGGAGCGGGCACTGTGGTGTGCCTGTTCAAGACGACATATAACTGGGCTGATATTTGAGCGGAGATCTACTCACTGATCAGTTGCATCAACTGGGGCATGTTGAGCATCACTTGATGCTCTTGGGGGACGCTGGCACCCCGAGCATTAGTATCTTGCTAGGGGTTAGGGAGAGGCGAGGAAGTGAACCTCCGGTTCTCTTCCCTCCTAGATGCTACTCTGTGTGTATTTACCATTTTCTTGCTACAAACGGCGCCACGGGTTAAGCATAGTACCCACTAAATCTATTTAATTGACCGATATCAACCTGATAGGTCAAGCATAGTACTCGAGTCAAAAGTTTAAAAATTTCGATCGAGCATAGTATCCGCTATGGTTGAATGTAAACTCCCTACCCCGTCTCGTCAACAGCTCGATCAGGATCAGGAGTTGGGGGGCTCATGATATGGGATAACCCAATAGGCCCAATAGGCCCAACATCAAATGAAACAGCTCACGAGGCCCAACAATAAATCTATTTGGTCGACCGGTATCGACCTCACTTGGTAGGATCTACGATTGACCCATATCTACCTCAAGACCACTCCAGAAGTTCAAGCATTCGAGTCTGGTCGACATTGATCGACCTCCGGCATTCACTCGGATCCCCGTCAGGCAAATTGATCTGACAGGTCAAGCCTCTCTGCACTAATGACACATGGTAGCCGATGCAACTGTTGCCAACAACTCTGACAACCCTGCCAACAACTTTGGCAGAAATGTGCCTCTGCTAGAATGGTTTACCCGAGAAAGTAGAAGATTTAGCCACCTGACATAGTATCGTGATCCGGACATGGAATGACTCCCAACCCCCTAGCATGGGGAAAAGCTAGTACACCTGATAGGGGTACTTGGATAAATCATGCCCACAGAAAGCTATAAATACTCCAGACCCAACCACGCTTAAGGTAATGCCACTTACACTATACAGTTTACATTCTCTATATTCTGCTCGATTTTCCTCTCGACAAAACTAACTTGAGCGTCAGAGTGCCTTAGTCAAGGGTACCTCGGCTAGTTTAACGTGGGTTGTGATTGCAGATTTCAAGCCCAGAGCTACATACAACCCTCATTTTCTCTATACACAGCTTTTTGTAGCATCAAATACCAATATATTTTTCTTTACTTACCTAGAAAAATTCTTATGAAGATACTTCATAATTTCTCTTCTTCAAGATGTGAAATTGGAAGATTGAATGAGAGTTATTTTAGACTAGGATGTGTTTTTATTTTTTAAATTGTATTTAAGTATATAAAGTATAAGAGTTTTAATACCTCTAAACAACTTTAATATTATCTCATCAATATATATAATATCATATAGATAATATCAAATCCTCTGCCAAATAAAGATTTTCAAATACATTTTAAATTACAAATTAAAGAAAATCAAAGATAAAAAATAATTATATTAGTTAGAGATAATAATTAGCAGTTAATAAATTTTTAATTGAATAAAAAAACTCAAAATTCTAAGAATTTGACATGTGGACAAAATTAGACGATTAGAATCAAAATTCCACAATTAGAGAAGTACAAAATGGTGCTATATATAATAGTAATAGCATGTGCTTGGTGCAATGCATTGAAAATAATTTAATATTAAACTAATTTATTTTATGATAATATTTATTTTACTTCATTTGATTAAAAATGAATCATAACCATTTTTAGTAATTAAAAAAATAATATCTATTATTAATTAAATAACATAGTATGAATCTTTCAATTTAAAGATATTATGTTTGAAGATAATTGTAGTTAAATAAGTTGTGGAATATGAAAAACTATTAATTCTAAGTTTATAAATTATACAAAAAATTTTAAAATAATAAGATTTAAAGAAATAAATAAAAGATTTAAAAAAATAAAAACATGGTAGAATATTTAATTAATGCGCTTTTTAAATTAGATATATATTTATACATACATATTTTCATATGATAAGTAAATAATTTTTTCAAAATATAAAGTTTTTTTATATGATTTCTTAATAATGTGGAAGTTATAGTTAAAATTTTTCATAATATTTGAAAATTTTAAGTGTTACTTATTTTTTGTTAGAGTAAATATATAACTTTTTTGTACTTTATCTATGAAATAGCTTACATTAGGCTATTATTTGATAACTAATTCAATAGGTAGCTTGTGATATGCAATTTTTATAAATTAAAATATCACTTAATAATCTATATAACTCTGACAAGTAAATTTATATATATTTATTTATATACAATTATTTTATTATCTTTGAAATTACCAAATGACATATACTATGTACATGAATATATCATAATAAGTAAATTTTAATATTAAATTCAAAATAAAATATCACTCTCTTATATATAAGTTTCTTTTATAAGTACACAAAAATGTACAAATAATTAAATGAATACTTACTTTCAATTAAACTTTTTTGACCTGACATAATCAATTCATGTAAAAATATTTTTTATGAATTAATATAACAAGAAATATTAAAATAAATGTATGTGATATAATTACAAAATTACATAACTAAATATATTGAAAATATAAAATTGATATTATTTGCTATTTAAGTAGTCATTTATCAAGCTGTTGAAAATTTTCAATTATATCCATTATATATATGTCCCATATAAAAAAACTTATTTCAAATAATTGAAAATGAGTTCTCTGTTATTATATTACTAAAAACTAAAATGATTTAAATTAATTAATAAAATAAAAATAAAGTTTAAAGTTTATAGATGTTGTGGAAGTAACTTTTTATATTTAAAATATTCTTCAAATTAAATTATTTGTTATGTACTATAGATATAGTTTTATCTAAAAATATTTTACATATCTAAAAAATATTATAATTATTCATTTCTCAATCTTCTAGCTCTTTAATAAAAATTATGAAATATTATCAAATATATTTTGAATTTTAAATGAAAGAAAATTAGAGAAAAAATATAATCATATCGGTTAAAGATAATAATTAACAACTAATAAGAATCTTTAATTGAATTAAAATATTCATAGCTCTAAAAATTTGAAATTTAGCCAAAATTGTACAATTAGAATCAAGTTTGCATAATTGGATAAGCACAAAACTGTTATGTGTATAATAGTATAGATTTGTGGTCTACTTTTTTTTCATTTTTTAATTTTTTGTTTCAATTCACTCCATTCTTAAATCTATCATTTCTAATTTAATTTGTTGAATGCCATAAAATAAGATATTACTTTTAAGATGATATTGTTTCACAATACAAGATTCTATTAACTTTCTAGTATATATAACTTTTAAAGATAGCGGTGTAAATAAAAAAAAATACAAAATTTCAGCATTTTTAACTCTTATTTTGAAAGTAAAAATTACATTTTCAGTCTCACAGTTTAATTGTGTGTACATTGTTGGTACCAAACTTTTACACTCAACAAATTTAGTCCAAATTTCTTAATTTTTTAACACTTTCAATCCTCCACCCTCAATTTCCATTAAATATTGATGGAGGCTGTTAAAATAGAAAATAATTAATTACTCACTATCCCTTAAAGTTTGATCCACTTGCAAAAACGTCCCACAAATACTTAAAAATATAAAATATTCATTAACATTCATTAAAAAATATTAAAAAAATAAAAAAACTAAAAATATAAATCAAATAAAAATGCCATGGACCTATCTGTAATATTTCACATATCATGAAGTACAATTTTAACATTGTTTAAATTACTCATAAAGATATAAATATAATTTATTATGAATTAAATTTCTTATATATTGAATATTCTTTAAATTCAAGTTGAATTAAAAAACTAAATTTAATTCATAAACATATTAAAGTAATTTAAATCAAATCCAACTAAAATAATTTATTAATTAAATAATAAAATAAGCAAAAAATTAGAATAATTAAAATTAAATCCACCTCTTAAATAATATAATTTTATAATTTTGAATTACATACTTAATAATATCTAAACACAAATGTATGTAAAAATTTAGTTAGATTAAATTGAATTTATTTATTAATTAAAAAAATAAGTAAAATTATGTTTATTTATTAACTAAAATAATATTGATAAATATAATTAAGTTTATTTATTAATTAAAACAAACAATTAAAAGATAAAAATAAAATCTTAAACTATCATACTAACGATATAATATAATTTCAAATGAGTACTTTTATAATTATAATCATTTTCATATAAATTTAAATCATGTAGAACAATGTATGTAGCACCCCACTTGGGATAGCCTAGAAACCGAGATGCCATTGGATTCAATCCTTTAACATGTAAATATCATACCCAATAACCCCATGAAATATTTTTAATTTTCTAATAAACCAAAGAAATCATAAACTCATCACATGCTTCATACTCAGTGTAATGATATTTGAGGGCTATAAGTTATGCTACATCCCAACAATATTCAGAAACCAAAATGTTATTACCAATAACAAAATTCATACATGTTGTAAATTTTAGGTTTATCATAACATATTGCAACATCTCTAAACCAAATTAACCCAAGGTGAATTCATAGATATATAAATACATTCACCCAAATACCTTACAAATAATTTCTATCAGACTTGCCATTCATCATTGTTTCCTGTTCTCATACCTATCTAGAGAGGAAATAAATAATACACGAGGGTTAATCATAAGGACTCAGTAGAGAATAATGTAAAGCACTATATAGTCTGTCAGAGAGTTAATAATTCAACTGAGGTAATTATTGATAGGGTAATCCAAGAAAACATAGATATGCTAGAATTAGGGCAATAATGGTTGTCAAGATACTAGCAAATCCTTATCGGAAGCTATAACGGTTAGCTCAATGGCTTGATCATCTTGACCAATGCTATTCGAGAGGTATAGAGCATCTCAATTGATCACAGTTTGGGAGGAATTTTTCGTTGGCTTGATTGGCCCTGGACATTAGCCCAATCTAGACTGAAAAATCATTCCAACCTTATTGCTCCTTGAGTAGAATACCAATATAATAACAAACCCATACAACATATGCATTTCAATTAAAACAAGCATAGCAATGCATATTAGAATATTCTTATTCCTCCATATCGATACAACAATTCAATCATAGCATTTCGATACTACACTAGCTCTACCATGATAGCTTGGCAAAGCCCTCTATCTAACAATTCTCCTATACAATTATCTTTTGATGCATTCTCAATCAATCAATTGCCAACTTGGTATAACAATAGACTTTACAAACAATTTCAATCAAGCCATCAAGGCGAACAATGATATACAATGTCAATCATGGAAGCCAACACGGCCAAATAACTATATATGATATGAATTCAATCTGGATGATAATGAAGGTTCATGGAGCCAAAACAAGAATGATCGATTAGTTATTAGAAATGATTTACGAAAAACAACCCACATAGGGTGCACGATTCAATAACGAATACAATTAACGAGTTCAATGGTTCATAGAACATAATCAGGCGAAAGACAATTAGTTTCAAAGAAAAACAGCTTATACTTCTTTCAGAGCAATCAAATAATTATCAAATTGAGGGAACCTCATGGGGTTCAACAAATCAACAATTACGATAATGATAAATAAGACAAGTATCAAATCAATAGAACCTCATAGGGTTCAATAATCAACAATATAACGATAATGATAATCAAGATGGGTATTAGATTGATGGAACCTCACAGGGTTCAAACATATTGAAATTGCTTTACTCAAACAAATACCAGGTTGGTGGATCGTCACTTTAATAACTTTGGCAATGTAAATCAACGCCTACTAATCTGTTGGGTCTAATTCCTCATCACCAAGCTAAAGAGTAGGTTCATTGTCAAAACCTCATTCAACCCTATACTTATAGTTATATGATTAACAAGCTACAATCAATAGTTACTCGGCTAGTACGGTAATTTAAGGTTTTAGTTTTGTATTCTCATTACGAAATATGCTAATCTCACTATTATTACAAAAACATTTTTGGAGTTCATTTACATCGTTAAAAGATAATATAGTCGGATCCCTAAATTACATAATTAACCTTATGATGTTATACAATATCAATTATAATAGCCCAATTATGGTCAATAATCTAAGTTTGTCACTTAAGTTGCGGTTACATAAAATTAGGGTTTTTTTTTACCTAATTAGCTTAGCTAAACATGGTTCACATAAAATAATGCAAATCCTGGTTCACTAAGCTCAAGTAATGTGCATGCATGCTTCATATCACATGCATGGCTTTATTCTCCAATCATTTTACATATTCTTTTTGTTTATACAAGTTTTATAAATATTTGAATACATATACATGTACATGTAATACAATTTAATTTTCTTCTGATCAATTACCCAATTCTTTGCCATCAGAGTGGAATTTCCATTATCAGCTTTTGTGTATGCAACCACAACATCAAGATGAACAAACTATCCCAATGTTGTCGTCGTCACCATTCGCCGTTGCTAAAATTAAGTTGTCACACCACCAAGTTGTGCGACTTGCTGTGCTCTATCAAACCCCTAAACTAATTTTTGAACCAGACATCATTTGGCCGCTCAATTTGCTGAAAAATTGCCAGTCTGCCCCAACATCACTACCTCATTTTTCTCTAATTTTGTTGTCATTGGTGGTCGATTCTGAGAGCTAAAGGTACCAAACTGTTCCTTGAGCTGAGGGCTACAAAACCCACTATCCAGATGTAAGTTGCCACTACTGGTGAAGTTGCGACCATCACCTCCATTGTGGCTGAGATTTCGAGCCTAAATTTTGACCGCTTCATTGGTAGGTTTTCGAAGAAAACAGTATCGGTGGGTTCTTTGTGCTGAGAGAAAGAGAATGGTAGAAATTTGTAAGATTTCATCATTCGCCGAATAGTGTTCGCTAGAGGGGATGATGGGGCGGGCAAGCAGGAAAATGAAGAAATTTTAGGAGGTAAATTGTTGTATATAAGACAACTTTTTGGAGTCATAGATTAACCCCTGGATTCCTTTTCGATCTTCAATTGAGTCATCCAAGCTTTTGATAGACTTCAATTCAACCCCTAGACTAAGTTAGTGCCTAAGATTTACCCGTTCGACCAAAAATATTCTCAGTAAGACCTACAAAAACTCCTAAGGTTGATAAAATAGATTTTTCCTAAATTGAAATTTGACACTAAAACTTTCAATCACCATGCAATTTTGTCCTTCTCATTTATTTTTCAAGCCCCAAAATTTGTCAAACTAATATTTTAATTTCTAAATCCGTATTTTCTAAAATACCAAATTTTAGGGGTGTTACATCTCCCCCTCCCCCCAAAACGAATTTGGTCCCTAGGTTCTCACCTTTGACTTGAAGACTTCAATTAACAATAGTGCATATACGAGTTTTATTCCTATGTTGTTTCATTTTCTATGGTTGTCTAGTAATTCCATAATCTGTGATTCTATTATCTAATATCACTTAAAATCTCCTTTGATCCCCACAATTGAGCTTATAAGAAAAAATTTAAACCTTTTTGAAAAAAAATTTAAACCTCCTTGGTAATCGCTTAAAATCATAGGGCGTTTAATATGTAATTTCTAATGGGTAATCTTTACGTACATGACCACATGTCAATTCAATACTTAAAAGGTTCTCTGCTCTATCCTAATAGTATATGCCATTATTTAATAGATCAAAACTATTATAGTGACAAAGGGCTATTATCACTACAGGTCTACACAAACTAAACATACTAGATATAGTTATAAATAATGCATCTACTGTTCCCTAAGCTCTGTCTAGAATATAAAACTAAAGATATGCAATATTAGACTCTCGTTTGGCCTTCAAGAACCTAGATGGAACCTTTAACCACCTATTTTCCTTTTTCTGTAGGTGTTGGGCCTCTCCTTTTGGGGCAATCTTTCAAGAAATGCTGGTTGCTGCCATAGCCTGTGCACCTACCTTGTTTTTCCAAGATCTTGACTCCTCATGGGTATGTGATCCACAAAATCCACATCACTTATATGCCCTCGATTGGACCTTTAGCCGTTTCCTATCTAACTCACTCTTCGTATTTGCAGCGATTTCCAATTTAGAAGCTTTTCTTCGCTTGCCTTGCTCTCGTCTATATATACTTAAAGGGGTTCTTGTTCCACCTACACAGCTCTCTTTAAAGCTTTATCTAAGTTTAATTGCTCATTAGGCATAAGGATTTATTGTATCTCTAATCTTAATCCCTTAACAAATTTCTCAATCCTATATTCTTCTTCTCTCCACATCTATAGGGCATACTAAATTAATCTACTAAATCTTACTTCATACTGCCACACTAACATATTCTCTTGGGTAAGACTTTCAAATTCTTGTTTTTGGATATCACTTACTTCTCGAGGTATAAAATTTTCCATGAATTCCCACATGAAGTTGTCCTAGGTACGAGGGACCTTCTTATGTTCCCATCATTGACTTACTAGTGTTCATCATTAATGCGCAGCTCCATCTAACAGATAGATGGCAAACATGAGTTTCAGGTTATCTAACTAACCTAACATATGAAAAATACTTTCAATCCCCCTAATCCAAGCTTTTGACTTTTGGTGATCCAATTCACCCATAAATATTGGGGTGTAGAACTTAAGGAGATATGCTAAAGTCCCAGACTCTGTGGGCCCTTTGCTTATCTTGAGGCTATCTATCTAACCCTGTTGCTAGTGCGATTGTAGGAATTGCTGCTGCATTGCACTCATTTGCTTTATAACCTCTTTCCTTGTTGTTAAATGCACCTATAGGTCTTGTGTCTTCTTTTCGACACTTATTGGATGTCTCTATTTCAAGGTATCTTTTCTCATATTTTTTTGATCAGGGGAATGTGTTGGGGTTAGTTTTGATGATGCTATTCAATAGGTTGGAAACTTCTCAGTAGAAAGCTACACTTATTTGAACAATTAAACGAGATGTTCTATCATTTAATATCAAGTCATTGTTAGTTCTTATTGCACAAGGTTCAGGGTATATATATATACAATTTTTTTTGTTATTATACAATTCTAACAAAGGTTCTATCGCTCTTTGTTCTCTTCTCTTCTCATTCCTTATTTATTTCCTTTAAAATCACCTTTCTTCCCCATAAGTCTTCAAACTCTATCTCTTTTCCATTTACTTCCAAGTCTATTATTTTAGAGGAGTCCTATGAAGTACAAATTAGAGGGACCTAAGACATTTTCGCACCTCTCATCTGTTTTCTAACCAAATTCCATTGCTTACAACCTTAATTCTGATTTGTTTAACCCTTAAATACTTGTGATGCCAAAAATAGGTGTAGTATAATCTCTCATATGGTAAGTAGATACTTACCTTTCTTGTTTCTCAAGATGTTTCAAACCTCAAATTGCATCTTGCTGCTTAGACCTTATGCTTCATTTTTTTTATCCCTTTAACAATTTTTTATGTAATCATGTTACTTAGAACACATTGTCCTTCTATTTCTTAGGTTCCTTGTCTTTAGTTAGTTATCTTTATATAGATTATCAATCATTTTGCAATTTTGGTAGACTTTCTTTACCAATGTTGTACTCTTATTTCTTAAAGATTCGTAACCCATGGCTGGCGACACATCATCTCCCCGTAATTCCTATTTAAACTCTGAGTTTCATATTCTTATCTATCTTTCTCTTTCATATTCTTTATACTTATCACACACCTCACAGCTAGTTTCAGGCCCTCTTTTTCTCAAGTTCTCCATTTTTTTCCTCCAAATTTTATCTCAATGGCAATCAAACCCTTCTTACTTAATCCTGCAATTCTCAATTGATTCCTTCGCCCTTATTTATAATTTCATGTACCCTAAAACTGGTTATGTTTGTTTCTCTTCAAATGTTTAATATTTTCTTCATATTTCCATGATTGCTGAAAATTATTCCCTAGATAACTATATCGCTTAAGTTATATGCTACAAATTCATCAAATATTAACCTACCGCCATGACCTTTTAAATCATCAAATGCAACATTGTCAAGGAATCCTCACCTAATAAATCTAAAATCTCATTGAACACATCTAAATGTGTAATATTTCTCCAAGCTCCACTTTTTTTGAAATTCAAAGAGTTTTGTGCTCGACACCCTTAGCTTACTAAATCATATGTAAGTCGTTCTGAAAATATATCATTTCACCTTAATTTTTTTTCTTAATTTTCATAGCCTCTGATCTCAGATTTCTATCACATATCCTTCATCAATATCACTTAGATTTCAATTATACACATAGGTCGAACATTACTCTTCCCTAATAATCATTCATTCATTACCCAAATACACTCCTTCCTATCTTAATCCCTTTCTATGTGCCTATACAATCTAATTCTCATACGTAGGTAAGCGGCAGGAATTGTTTGCTCTCAAGTAATTACTTCTTGACTACTACATATCCTCCCAAAATGATCTTTGTTTGCTAGGTGCAACTCCCATGTACCTTGCCCACAAAATGTTGATTTCTAAAGTAACTCTTCCATACCAAGCACAATCTCACCTAACATAGTTATCCACTCTTCAAACTCAACCTTTCCAGATATTGTTCGCATAACACAAAAATTCCCAAGCAACATTACCCTTTCCAAGTGCTATACGTTTCTATATCTCACATACCAAGGGTAAGAGGTTATACACTAATTGGCCACCCCAGTCATAATCCTTCACCTCTTTAAACGATGAGCCTTATCCTAAAAATTCACATCCTGTTCAATTCCATGTTCATTTCCACAGTCAAAACTCATATCTTTACTTGCCCAAAATTTTTTCATTCTAGGATTAATATCCTGACATAGCTTAGTCATTTCTTAACCCAAGTATACATACTTAAGGCATAATTGAAATCAAGCCTATTCCCATTAATCTGAGAATTTGACACTTCAAAAATCATATCCTAGTATAGTTCAGGTTTTCCTTAACCTAAGTGTCTACATCCCAAAAGATTCCCTATTCATATCTAATCTCTTGTAAACCCATTGACTCCCATAACAAAGTCATTCCATGTTAACCAGGGTCATAAAAAGCCTACGCTTTGTTCCTTCTCTATGTCTATTAGCCATCTTGCAATACATAACTTCCTTTATCAATATCAATAAATTAGATTAATTTTAAACCCTTGGATCATATAAAATTTCTCAATATATACAAATACCGAAGGTTCATATCCTAAGATCTTATCTCAGTGTAGTTTGAGTTTCCAAACCCAAACTCTGATACCACTTTTGTAGTACCCCACTCAAGATAGCCCAAAAATCGAGATGCCACTCAATTCAATCCTTTAACATGTAAGCATCATACCCGGTAGGCCTATGAAATATTTTTAATTTTTTAATAAACCATAGCAATCATAAACTTAGCACATGCTTCATACTTAGTGCAATGATATCAGTATGCTATAAGTTATGCCACATCCCAACAATATTCAGAAACCAAAACATTATCAGCAATAATATAATTCATACATACCGCAAACCTTAGGTTTATCATAACATATTACAAAATCTTTAAACCAAATTAGTGAATTCATAGATATATACATACACTCACCCAAACACTTTATAGATAATTTCTATCAGACCTGCCATCCATCATTGTTCTTTTTTCTCATACCTGTGTGGAGAGAAAATAAATAATACACAAGGAAGAGTGACAAGAACTTAGTGAGGAATAATGTAAAGCAATATATGGTCTGTCAAAGAGTTAATAATTTAACTAAGGTAATTACAGACAAGGTAATCTAAGAAAACACAGATATGCTGAAATTAGAACAATAATAGTTGTTAAGAAACTAGCAAATGCTAGATCAGAAGTTGTAACCATCAGCTCAACGGCCTAATCATATCGACCAATGTTGTTTGAGAGGTATAAAGCGTCAAAACCAATCATGTTTTGGAGGAATTTTCTATTAGCTCGATTGGGCCTAGACATCAGCTTGACTAGACTAGGAAATCACTCCAATTTTATTGCCCCTTGAGCAGAATACCAATAAGAATAACAAAACCCATACAACATATGTAAGTAAAACAAGCATAGCAACGAGTATTGGAATACCCTTACTCCTCCATATTGATACAATAATTCAATCATATCATTTTGATAAAACATTGGCTTGAGCATGATAGCTTGGTAATAATGATAGCTTAAGCATAACAACTTGGCAATAATGACAACTCAAGCATGATAGCTTGGTAAGGGCCTTAGCCCAACAATTCTCCTGTATAATTATCTTTCAATGCATTCAATCAATCAATCAATTGCCAACATGGCAATAAACTTCACAAATGATTTCAATTAAGCCATCAAGGTGAACAATGATATACAATGTTAATCATGGAAGCTAACACGACCAAATAATCATATATGATACAAATTCAATCTAAATGATAATAATTGAAAGAATTAAGGTTAATGGAGCCAGAACAAGAATAATGAATTGGTTATCAAAAGCGATTTATGAAAAACAACCCGCACAAGGTGCACAGTTTAATAATGGATACCATTCATAAGTTCAACAGTTCACAAAACTTAATTGAGCAAAAGACAATTAGTTTCAAAGTAAAACAACTTATACCCATTTTAGGGTGATCAAATGATTGTCAGATTAAGGGAACCTCACGGGGTTCAGCAAATTAACAATTACGATAATGATAAGCAAGACAAGTATCAAATCAATAGAACCTTTCAAGGTTCAATAATCAATAATATAATAATAACGATAATCAAAAGGGGTATCAGATCGATGGAACCCTATAGGGTTCAAACATATTGAAATGTCTTTACTCAAACAAGTACCAAGTTAGTGGATCTTCACCTTAATAACCTTAGTAATGCAAATCAATTATTATTGATCTATTGGGTCCAATCCTTCGTCACCTAGCCAAAGAGTAGGTTCACAATCAGAACCTCATTCAACCCTATATTTATAGTTATACGATTAGCTATCTAAAATAAATAGTTGCTCAGCCAGTATAGTAATTTAAGGTTTTAGTTCAGTATTATCATTACGAAATATGCAAATCTCACAGTTATTACAAAATTATTTTTAGAGTTCATTTACACTAGTAAATCCCTAAATTACATAATTGAACTTATAGCATTATATAATATCGATTATAATAGCCCAATTATTGTTAATAATCCTAGTTTGTTGCTTAGGTCAAGGTTACATAAAATTAAGGTTTTCTTCACCTTATTAGCTTACCTAACCATGGTTCACATAAAATAATACAAATCCAGGTTCATTAGGCTCAAGTAACATACATGTATGCTTCATATCATGTGCATGGCTTTATTCTCTGGTTGTTTTATATATTCTTCCTGATTATGCAAAGTTTATAAAGATGTGAATGCATATACATATACATGCAATACAATTTTTTTTTCTTCCGATCAATTACCTAATTTCTTACTATTGAAGCAGAATTCCCATGATGAACTTCCATCTAAGTGACCACTACATTGAGACAAACAAACTATCCCCACACTGCCACTGCTACCACCGTCACTAGAATTGAGTTGCGATACTACTGAGCTATACACTTTGCTATGCTTTGTAAAACCCCCAAACCAATTTTTGAATCAAATGTCATATGGTTGGTCAATCTGTTGGAAAATTGCTTGTTCACCACCAATGATGCTGCCCTATTTTTCTCCAATTCTGCCTTCACTGGTGGTTGATTCTGAGAGCAGAGGGTACCAAACTATTCCTTGAGCTAAGGGCTACAAAACCCACTACCCAAATAAAGGCTACCACCATCGGTGAAGTTGCGAGCACTACCTCCACCATGGCCGATATTTTGAGCTCAAATTCTAGCCATTTCGTTAGTGGGTTTTGGGAGAAAATAGTATTGGTGAGTTCCTTGTAATGAGAGAAAGAGAATGGTAGGAAATTTACAGGGTTTCACTGCTTGCTAGATGGAGTATGTCGAAGGGATGACAAGGGATAGATGCGCAAAAAATAAAGAAATTCTGGGGGAGGGGGGGAATTGCTATATGTAAGATAATTTTTTGGAATCACAGATTGACCCTAGGATTCCTTTCCAGCCTTTAATTGAGTCCTCCAAAGTTTTGATTGACTTCAATTCAACCTCTAGACTAAGTTAGTGACTAAGATTTACTCATTTGACCTAAAATATTCTCATTATGACTGACAAGGATTCCCAAGGTTGATGAATTAGGTTTTCCCTAAATTGTGATTTGACCCCAAAACTTTCAATCTCCACGCAATTAAGTCCTTCTCATTTATTTTTCGAGCCCCAAAATTTGTCAAACAAATATTTTAATTTCTAAATCCTTATTTTGTAAAATACCAAATTTTAAAGGTGTTACAATGTAAATTAATAATTTAAACTAAATGAAATAAATAAAAAATTAACTATTTTTAATAATATTAAATTAGTACTTAATAATATGTAGAAATACAAATCATATTCCAAATAACTGGATTAAATTTATAAATTTGTTAAAAAAATGAATAAGTAAAAGAATTAAAAAAAGAAAAGAAAATTTGTCTTCCTCCCAACCCTCGACTCCCCCACCCCCACCTCCTACTGCCCCTAGTTAGGACATCCTCCCCTAACCCCAGCACTAACCTGCTCCCACCCCACCCTCGCTAGCCCATGAGCAGGTAGGCCATGGCCAGATCTGGAGCCTAGCCCTGTGGTTGTGGGTCGTGGCTGGCCACTGACCAGTTGTCGGATTCAAATTTTTGTGGTGGTGGAGGGGGGGCAAAAGGGGTAGGGTGTTATATGTAGTATACATGTGTATATATACATATATATGTAAGTATATTATATTTTGAACTTTTTATAGAGATTTTGTGTAATTTATATTGTTAGCTATTTTTTTTAAATTTTTTTAATATTTTTTGATGAATGTTAATGAATATTTTATATTTTTAAGTAATTGTGGGTTTTTCTATAAGTGGATCAAATTTTAAGGGCCTATGAGTAATTAATTTTTTCTATTTTAACAATCTCCATCAACATTTAATGGAAATTGAGGGCGAAGGAATAAAAGTGTTGAAAAATTAAGAAAATTGGACTAAATGTGTTAAATGGCAAAAGTTTGGTACCAATAGTATATACAGTTAAACTATGAGACTAAAAGTGTAATTTTTCTTATTTCAAAATTTCACTTATGTAAATTTGTTGTTTCAAAATTTATAATAATTTATTGTTACCAAAAAATATATTAAACTAATAATTAACTGATATATCCTGATATAACAATATTGTCATTTCTTCTATAAAAAAGAAGAAAAAAACTCACCACCCTACATTCATAAATATCTATACGTACTACATGGGTACATTTATAAATGCCACATTTATTGCGTAATTTAATTTCATTGCTATCTGTACTTTTTTATACTTGGGTTTGTTAATGTTACACTTGTATAATTGAACGTGCAGTGCTTGTACACATTGCTTTTGATATAGAGATGAAAAAAAACACTTGTGAAAGAGAAAATTATCATTTTGGCGGTTCTCTTGGTCTTCTTACATTGGAAGTACCCCCAATGGATAAAAAATAACTTGATATCATCCCCTTGAATTGAGAATAATTTAAATTTTATTATATGATTTATCAAATTTTAAATTCAATCCTATATATTTTATGACATCCTCGCATTTAATTCCCATTTCCAAATTCTATATTTTTACCAGAGTTACATGGTAGCTGGAATGATAATATGCGTGACAAACCCAATTCAGTAACATGGCACCCTAATTTGATGGCGTGGCTATATTTTTCAACATGTTATGTCATCAATTTCGATAAAATTATGAATATTCAATAAAATCATATCAAATGTGACAATTTAATTATAAAACATCAAGGACTATATTTAAAATTTGAATGAACAGAATTACAGGATGGAAAATGCAATTTCTCCTTTATTTTGCCATTCGTCCAATTGAATTAAAGCTCCAATTAATTTTTTCTTTATTTTTTGGTCAAAAAAATTTGAAGAATTTAATATTTCCGTAACTCTTCCCCTGTGGACTAAAAATATGGTAAGTTCTAGAGTAAATTGCATTTTTGGTTCATAAGTTAGACCCATATGGTTTTTGTCCCATTCTTTATGATTTTTGCACATTGCATCCAATAAGTGCTTTTTTCCTTTTTTTATTTGGGGGGGTAATTTAAGGATCAAAGAGGCTTTCTGTCCAATAGTTAACGAAGCTAATCAAATGCCACTAATGTGGTCATTAAATTGGTATTTATTTGGTCCCATAAATTAGATTTGCTTGGATTTTGGTTCCAACAAAGTGAATAACCATCAATCAAGAAACTACCAATAGATATAACAACATAGTTTTCTTTTTTCGAAGTTTTAATAACTTTTTCTTCATTATATTCAATATTTTAAAGAATCCAAGTATCACTTATCTTATTTTTTCACACATTTGAAGGTCTTTCCAAGAAAAGAAACTACACCTATTATTCATAGAAGCACAACCATAAAGCCTCCTATCAAGATTATCATCTGTCCATGAGGTTTTCATAGAGATGGTGTGCCACAAAAATAAATGACACCTTTACTTACAAATAGACCTAATTTATGGGACCAAAAAAGCTCAACTTAACATGACGGAAACCCTTTTGAGTCCTCAAATTGAAATAACAAAAAAATACTGAATGTAATATGTGAAACTAATAAAAAATGAGATTAAAATTAAAACAAGCCTAACTTATGGGATAAAAAATAAAATTTACCCGTAAATTGTACTCTTGTTCCTCTGTCATGCACAGAGGGAGGGTTAAGGACAGCGAATTCATAATAACTTATTACAATTTAACTTATTACAAATTGTTTCAACGTCCTCCAATGCTTATCCATTGAACGAGACAATGGTCTACATCTTACTAAAATTTCCTTGACAAAATATGTTAAAAAGGAATCTAAACTTTTATAAAGCAATATCTTGTACATCAGTCAAAGAAATTATTATGTATTTCAAATTCGAATTTAATAACTGGGTCTAATTTGATTGGTTAATTTGTCCAATTTTTTTGCAGCACGTTTTTGCTATCGTAAAGAATTTTAAGATAATTGCGCAGAACATAATCAATTTATCCTTTATCAGTAAATTGCTTTACCGTATGAGCTTTTTAAACCATCTTATAAATGAATTAAGTCAATATACTTTAGTTCATTATTGATTACTGAATTAAAGGCGATGGGATTTTTTCTAATAAACCCTTTAATCCACCCGCATCCATTCAAGAATTTGACCATAATTTCTGACTATTTATTATCTAGTCTATATTCTACAGGCAGTAATATCGGCAAACCATAAATTAATTAAGGGCAACTAGTAAATTATATTGGAACGACAAAAAACCTCAGGTGAAAAATTGAAAGCTTCAGAGTACTCCCTCATCCCAAATTGAAAGCGCCATTTTGAAAGAATTAACATGGAATTTTAGAAAGAAAAAAAAAGTAAAATATTTCATAATTTTTAAGTTTTTTATTGAAAGGTAATGACAACAATATTAGTTAGGTATATTCAGGGACAAACCCAAAAGGAGGGGGGTGGGGGCGCAAAAATTATAATAATACAAAAGTTTTAATTAATCTATATTTTATAATTTATGAATTCGAAATACATGATCTTCATTAAAGTTGGGTACAATGATCTTTTATACTATATATTTTCCTTAATGATTGAGTCAATATCAAACTTTTAGTAATATTATTTTCAATATAAGCAACTAATTAAGCAATTGGCATAAAAATCATCTTTCATTTTATTTTTTAAGCATCTTTTTCACAATATTTATAGCGGAATTTTTTTATTTGTAACTGTCAAAGAACAAAGAAAATTTAAAAAAGTTTTTTAAAATATTCACTTAGTTTTGTCACTTTATCCCAATCTCATCCAATTGCAAAAAATGAATTTTGGTTATTCCGTAAGTCCGTCAACGTTCTATTTGACTAAATCCCTATAATATTTTTTCATTCAAATAGAATGGATATATCCTAACAAGCCTAATCTAATTGTCTTCATTTGATTAGCTGGTTGTCAGTATGGACTTAAAAAAAATTTTGGAGTTTTACAAAATTAAACATAGTTAAAAATTAAATTAATTTATTTTTATTTTTAATTAGAGATCACTTAATCTAATTTAATAAATCTAAATAATCAATTATTTATTTAAGGCCTAACAAGAAAAGTTAATTTTTTAAAAAAAATGAATGAATATTACTTCAAATTTAATTATTTTAATTTATATCAAATAATCTATTCTTAAAATTTAAATTTAAATATACTATTGTTTCTAATTTGTATCCATATCTACGTATATATACATACACACAATAAGTTGGGGCGGAGGGGGGAGGGGGGGAATGGCCCCCATGAATCCGCCCATGGTTTAGATAGCTCAAGACGCGCAATACTTAATATATTATTCCATAATTCTATTTTATGAATTCCGTGAAATCTATTTATCATTTAACAACATGTTCGCTTGGCATGTACTTATAACTATTGATATTTTGGACGGATATTTTTCTATATTGTATTTTCACTATTATTCTTGACCATGCATCTTGATTATTATATCACTAAGTCATTCAAATTTATTCTCTTTATATTGTTGCTTTTATACTTTGCCCAGATTTAGGAAATAGGAGATACCATGAGTGTGGGCCATATTGTGCACAATGTAAATAGTGCTGTCAATGTATCTATAAATAATAAAGATATGATATATATGCTTGAAGCATAATGGTGTGCCTATCAATAGACTATCAACATTAACCTTTGATGAAAAATAAAGAGGTTTAAGTTTGACGTGAGCATGTAGTTTAAAATTATAATCCTTTGGACAATTGTAAATTATGGAGACCCAATTTGGCAAGAAGTTTTGTAGCATGTCCAGTTGGCAGAGCATTTCATTAATTGATTTTGATGTTCTTCTTATTTTGGACTATTACAGAATTATTTAAAGTAAAAATTTTGAAGGTGCATATTTTGTTTTGAAAATTCTATAAGAGTAGCATCTTGGCTCAAAACTATCACCTCTCAGACAGGGTGCTATATTTACTAAAACCCATGTTACATAGAAATCAAGCACGGCCTAAGACTATAGTCTCAGGTAGAACTCCAAAATCAGAATCTGAATAAAAAACTTATATGTTAATAAATCATAATTAAATAGTTCATATCACTAATCATATTTTATATCAAGAATAAAATAACAATATTCAGGACATCGCTTTAAAAATCAACATTTCTCACAGAAATCCTTGTCTTCAGATTTGCACATAGAATGTATAGATATCTATATATTCGTATGTGTGTATGTGAGTAATTGCGCATACTATATATTAGTTACAAAAATTTAAATGACAACGTAAATATAATTGATATATGTATTATGTGATACTGACTTTACGTTATTGCTAATGATATATATACTGTCTTGCTATTTTTCGATTGATGCCTAAATGAATATTTCTAATTTGTTGTCTGATAGCTAAACTAAAAGTTATTTATGCTTAGACAATGTAGCTTCTTTAGGTGATTGTGAAAAGTAGTAATGCGTAGTATAAGAGAGATTTCTCACAACTTAAGCAAGTCTGCTAGGAAAACATTCAAGTTCTGATGGATATCTTTTATTTTTTTTAATGATTTTTTCTATTACATTAGTGGTTGGAGCCTTAATCACATTTTGACCTGTGGCCTTGTGTCATGGATGCTTGATATTTTTAGTAAACTGTGGTGTTCAGTGAAGTTAACTGTAACATAATTTTCCCCATGCTCTATAAGTTGAAGATAAATTAATGCTGTAATAAATGTCAAAATTTCAAGATAATGGTGAACTCAACTACATATTCGATGAAAAGCTTAATAGCGTCCAGTTGCCTAGAGCATCTGGAATCTGTTGTCCTCCTTACTCAATCTGTGTTCTGATTTCTGAGCTAGAGTGCCTGTAGTATGTGGTTCACAGATCTGAAATTGAAATTGATTCATTGATTGTCAGCTATTACTCCCCTTCACGTTTTTTTAAGCATTTTGGTGAAATCATAGTTCTTTAGTTGTGCCACTTAGTTTTACTGTTTTCAATGTTAAGAATGTGTTGGAATAATAGCTCTTTTACCAAATATTGAGAACATAATGAATTTTGTAGGAGTTGTGTAGTAACTCAATTAGCTTGTCAACATAATGTATATAAACCCTCTACTAAATTTAGCTCAAATCTAATTAAACTAATTCATTTAAAGCTAAATTAATTAGCACATACGCCATAAAATGATATGCAACTGGTTATACATTAATTTAATACAGAAATGCACCAAGGTGATTGATCCAAATTGAAAGCCATTCTGGAATAAGAACAATTTAATGGAACAAAACTTGATTCCTATACCAAAGGTGCTATTCGTCTCAAGTGCAACTACGGCTATATATCTTTCTTTTTTGACTTTAAGTTTTCTTGTTCTGGAAGTTTACTTATTGTTTTCAGACTACTGCTGAAGTAATTTTCCTTCAAGTTTTGTTTTTCTGGACAAATGACGAAAACAGGTTATGGTGATTCTTGCACCCAACAGTCATTTAATCTTTCATCATGGTATGAAGTGAACGATGGTTCTTCAAATGGACATTTATATGGAAATAGGCATAGCCAATATTCTAAGAGAGCTAGTGGAAGCTCAGTTACTTCACGATTTATAGAGTCCCATGAGAAATGTGACGAATTATCAAAAGTAGTAGACGATATGTAAGTTGCTACTACCAAGATGCAAGAAGATTATATTTATAAGAAGAGGAGAAGAGGGTAAGAGAGTGCTTGAACATGCTAAGAAGAGGTTCGAAAGCCCAAAGAAGAGGTAAAGAAAATGGAAGAATGGGCTAGAAAGAGGGAAGAAAAGGCTACGTAGAGAGAGGGGAGTCTATAAGAGATGGTCCATAAATTAAATTGCTTCAAGAAGTGGGCTATGCAAACCATTAATATGCTAGTGGATCTAGACCTCGAGAGCAATCGGATTTTTGTGGGAATTATTGATCTTTTCATTTTTTACTAATTAGATGAATGATTAAGTAACTTTGATAATTAGTTATTTGGTAAATTGCTTTGATTGTTAGATTAATGAGTCACTTTATGTTATGGTAGAGGGTCAAAGTAACTTGCTGCAATGAATTATATTTGCTTTCTAATGTTTTTCATGAATTGTATTATTTGTGGATGATTGGTGGTTGGTTTAGAAGTTGAGATACTATGTAGCTGTTTTGAAAATTCATTTTAAACAGATTATCAATTTGGATTTACAAGGTATATGGATTATTGACAAATTTTAAATAAATTAGAGATGTATTAATGGCATACTAGAGACAAAAATATTGACGAAATAATGACAAAAACAAAGATGGAAAGATATATATAAAATTAGAAATGAAAACAGGGAAGGAATATTGATAAAGAATAAAAAAGGTTGGAGACTAATTGTGATGGATTTTAAATAAATTAAAGACAACTTATTTTTACTATTTAAAAATTCAAAGATATATTTAAAGATGAAAAGTTTAAAAAAAAATATAAATAGGTCTTGATAAAAAAAAAATTTAGACATTAGAGATAGATCTAGAGACGGTATCTATCCATCTCCAAGTTCAAGGATGTAAATCATATTCTTGTTTTAAATTTGAGAAGGGGCTTTAAGCCTCAGGTTTACAAATGGATAAATCCATCTATATTAGGTTGGAGATGGAAAATAGGGCTATAGAGATAGAATAATCCATGTCTAAAATTCTTTTTTTATTTTTAGTGAAATTTGTTATAAATGATATTTTTTTTAAATGATGATAATTCTTGTTTTGTTACAGTATGGCCCAATAATGATAAAAAAATTAATATTTTAAATTATTTCTATTGATAATTAATGACAATAAAGTTGCGGCAGTTAGAAAAAGGAATGAATAATGAAGTTTAGATATTTAAGAATGCACAAAATTTTAAAATTCACAAAAGATCATTCTTTGTCGAGTGAAATACAATTTCTTTTTGTTTTTAGTTATCACAATTTTAGGATAAATGGATCTAAGTGAGTAGTTGGAAAATTCACTTTACTGCTAGTTGGAAGATTACGAAGAGCTAGGTGGAATGAGGTTTTGGTCCACTTGGGAGCTGTGAATAGGGTAGTATTGAATCCTATTAAATTTGTCCTATTATTATTTTAGAGTGTGTATGACTAAGTGAGTAAGTTCATTTAAGTTTTATATTTTATGAAATATTTTAAAAGTTTATAACATATTAGATTTCATTTTAAAAATAATATTTTTTAAATATTTAAATAAAATAAAATGATAAAACTTAATTAATATGTTTAAAATTACATCAAACCGCAATCTTTTATAACAAAAAAGAAAATATTTGTTTTGGACAGCGTAGTTAGGAATAAAGAAGCTGTTGGTCACAATTCTTTTTAGTTTAATTACTTGAACTCATAATTCGATAATTTCTCAGTTTTTGCATTTGGATAATTAATTTCTTTTATTAATTTACTTGGGAATATATATGCTCCATAATTTCCAAACTTCCTAGCTTTTTACAATGCTATAAGTTTCAGTGTTTTTTGTTTAATATAAAAAAAGTGGTTTGTTT
>JACGDI010005484.1:748173-777232 GCA_014898725.1 Jacaranda copaia | reverse complement strand
AAACTCTCTTCATGTTGTAAGATTCTGTATCTTATACCCCAACCTTGTCGACTCACCCCCATGATCTTGTCGAATGTGATAGTGATATTGAAATGGTCTGGTAGACCTAATTGTGTTGGTAGTTCTCTTAATTGTTCATGTATTTTGTTATTGGAATAGGCTTTGCCCACCATTATTGATTATCGTTCTTGTTATTGCTTGAAAGTGAATTGTTATCTATTGGCATTATATCGTGCCACCCATGGAGATGCCGTTGGAAAGTTTCCACCTAGAGGGATGCCACGGGAAGTTAGGCCTGGGGCTAGGTCCCAAAAGATGGTGGTGCAGAACAGATCGATAGTGATAGATCTTCCTGGCTAGTACCCACCTAAGGTCCTGACTTACAGGTAGCTGGAGATAGCAAAATGTGTGTGGTGGGATCTAGCATGTGTTCGACCAAGCCATATAAGTGAGTTGTTACACGCCGAGCTGTGTGCTCGAGCAAGTGGAGAGATAAGGGAAAGTTCTTGTGTTCAAATTTCATGTTATTGAGTGTTATCTTTTATTGATTGATGAGCAATAAGGAAGGATGTCAACAGGTCTGCTAAATGTTTATATGTTTTGTGTTCTTTCGAGTTTTAAAACTGATTCTTATTAGTCATGATTTGATTATCTGAATTATTATTAAAAAGTCTTGTTAGTTGTTGTTGCAGTTCATTATTTCTCTCCAACTTTTATTATGTAATCCCTCACTTAGTCCTTAAGGCTCACCCTTCTCGTTATCCTTTTTTTTTAACTAGACAAGTCAAAGTGAAGGGTAAAATATCATGTTTAGGATGAAATCTTTTTGTAATAGATTAAGTGTATGTTTATGCGTATAGTTTCCACCTAATCGAGACTATTAGTATTAGATATTATGTGAATGTTGTATGAACCTAATATACTGGAGTTATATATACTGTGCTTTATGGTTTGTTTGTTTTACTTTGAGATGATTAAATTTAAGGTTTTCTTATTATCATTTGAATATATTTCAAGTTTGAATTGGTGGCTCTTTCGCTTAAGATGATACCTCGAGTGAGGGTGCCATATTATCCGTAGAAAAATTTATATATTTACAAAAATGAATGATCATCAGTTATGAGTTGATTGTAATGAGGTTACCTAGAAGAGCATCAGTTTCGAATTTATTTAGAAATAATTTATTATTTAAAATTATGAATTTTTAGCATCAATTTATTTATAACTTTTAAAATATTTTAAAAATTATGAATTCGTTCTTACATCATTTTGAATCTTGACATGTGAAAAACATCAGTAGTGCTCACGCATTAAATTGTCTTGCAGACAAATTAAATACATAGACTTCTTTAATAAATTAGTTGACATCATTTTTAATCTTGACATGTGAAAAACATGAGTGGTGCTCCCCCATTAAATTGACATAAATGCAAGCATGCCAGATTTCGTGGAAACAGTTGTCTTGCAGGCAAATTAAATACAAAGACGTCTGTAATCCGTAGCTAGCTATAGGAAGAATATGCTTTTAATGAACGAATTAAATTACTAAAAAATTTGATTAAAATCATACTAGATTTGCTTTTTTATTTTCTATTGTTGTTAAAATATGATTTGGGTACAACAAAAGATATATACACATATACATATATATACAGAGAGAGAGAGATTTTGTTATAGCAGGTAAGTAGCAAATAATTTGATAAAGGGTATATTTTAGTCGAGTGTTATGGCCCATTTTTTGTCCCAAAAGCTTTTATTTTCGATGATGATGATGATTTTTTCACAAAAAAAAATATCTGACAATTTGGGTCATTGAATATCTAAAATTTGAAAACTAATATATATGCTTATTATTTACAAATACAACACACTGAAATTAATTGCAAGTAAAAGGGAATTCAATGACCAGGCAAAATCATAAAAGAAAAAAAAAACTATTTTTCGTAATTAAAGCCATCAAATTACTATAAAAAAATATAGAATATATTTAACATATAACAAATAGAAATAGAATTCAATGAGGCAAATCTTGAAAAAACCTTTTCCCTCATTAAAAATAAAGTTTAACTTATAATAAATAGGTAGAAGCTAATATTCACTTGGTTATAATTTTGAAACTACTTTTTAAATTGCTTAATTTTGGGAACTGATCTTTTCAAATAAACCATTCATATTATGATTGGACACCATTTTTATCATTTAATTGAGCATATATCAAACATTATGTCACATGCAATTTAACTATAAGAAATCTGATAGTGCATATATATCCTATACATATTTCAGATATAATGGGATTTTTTAAATATATACTGATAGTAATAGTAAAATATTATCACAAAATGAAAAATTTTAGGAACCACTGAAAAATAGTGTTGCCTCATTAAATTCATTTTTTTCTCTTTATATTTATTTACAGGTAATTTTTTCACAATATAACAAATATACATTAATAGAATTCAGACATGATCACCATTATAAATGCATTAATTATATATATGTACACACGTATATAATACCTATAGAGCCAAGTGGCCTGTGACTTATCGGCATAAGTCGCCCACATAATGTGAGAAATTAAGGGTTAGAATTCTAACAAACTCCTAATGTGCATATGTATAAATAGAAAAAAAAAAATATATATATATATAATACCTATGGAAGATATACATATTTTTAAATATTAGATGGCTATGTGAAAAATATCGGGCTTGTTTGTTTACAAACTCCCAATTTATTTTCCAACTCTAAAAAATTAAACAAACAAATACTATAGATTCCACAGACCGACTCCCAAAATACAAAATTTATCCCCAAAAATTCTACTATTCACACTCTCAATACATTCCCCAAAGTTCCAATCAATTGTCTCATTATTACATTATATACACACACTACTACTCATATAATTTATATATACACATATATAAATAATTTTAAACTATTTATTTCACCCCTCAAATTCAACAAAATAGTCATTGTTGTGACATCTTGTCCTCCCAAAATATAAACAAACAACCATCATATTTCTTAGTCTCATTTCTAAAAATCCATTCTCCGAAAAAATTTTGGGAGAATGCCCCAATCCATATCCAAACAGAGCCATTTATATTGTACCAAAAAAAAAGAAAAGAAAAGTATTTATATCATTTTGTCCTCGTCACTACATTATGAAAAAAATTAATTTTTATACAATTGCCGTGTTTTTGAAAGAATTGTAAAATTATGGTAAGGCGTGGTTGCCAGCCACGCCTTTAACCATCTAGATTTTAAAAAATAAATAAATAAAGAAGAGGCGTGGCACTCAGCCACGCCTCTTTGCAATTTTTGCTTTTTTTATTTTGTCTAAAAATCAAATTGGCCTCTTGCATGGGAATTTTCATATACGCAAGGCCATGTCTCTATGTGGAAATCTTTTTATTAAATTTATTTACTATTAAGTTTGAGTATTTAGAATAGTAATATATTATTGGTGAGAAAAGAAAAATAGAGAAGAAAAAATTGTGTTTTAAATAATTTGAAATTAGGTAAAATTTAATTTATGCATTTTAAGATTTTAATTTTATATTTTTGATTATTTTATGTTATTATTTTTGTATTGTTAAATAATATATTACAGTTTTTTTAATTTTCTATAGTTTAATTGAGAGAAAGAAATGATATCTAGTATTTCTCACATTGTAAAATATTGACTCACCAATATAAGATTGGTTTTTAAAATATTCCAAAATATTGACTCACCAAAATATTTTACAATTTAATTAAATGCCTTATTTCGAACGAGGAAGATTTTGGCTCACCAATATAAGATTGATCTTTAAATTTTTAGAATTTTTTTAATTTAGTTTGTTTATTACATAGTTTTACATGATCATGTGGAACTTGGTATTCGTGAGTGCTCATGTGGAAAATGATACAATAAAAATGTATCATTTTTATTAATCAGTTAGACCTTAAAATTAAAAATCAACAAAAATGATACATGATATTAATCATTTCTATTCAAGATATATTGCCATTGAAAATGACCATTTTTTTCTCTTAATAACCATTTTTTTTCTCTTAATTAAACTATAAAACATTAAAACAACTGCAATGTATTATTTTAATAATACAAAAATAATAACATAAAATAACTAAAAATATAAAATTAAAATCTTGAAATACATAAATTAAATTTTACCTAATATCAAATTATTTAAAACACATTTTCTTTTTCTCTATCTTCCTTTTTTCACCAATAATATGTTACTATTCTAAATAATTAAACTTAATAATAAATAAATAAAATAAAAATTGACATAAGAGGCGTGGCCTTATGGTATATGATAATTCCATGCAAGAGGCCATGCCTCTTGCATGGAAATTTGAATTTTAGAAGAAAAGAAACTAAAGTTCAAAGAGTCTTTATTTATTTATTTTTTTAAAAAAAATTAGATGCTTAAAAGCGCAACTGCACCGTAATTTTACAAATCTTTCAAAAACACAATAATTTTGTAAAAATTTATTTTTTCACAATATTTTTATAAATAGCCCGAAATGTGAAACCTACGGCCTGTTTCTCACTCATTAATGAAAAGTGGGACCTTCAAAATTTTATGCCGGAAGTAGTATTTATATGGCCATCATACCCGGCTTCGACATAGAAAAATCGAAACTCCCAACAAAAGTAATATAATCCATGGCTTGTTTCCTTTCGATCAGTTCATGGGTATCCCCCATCAACCCCAGCTCTTACTCGTCCTCAAGGCCTTTCTTCCCTCAGCCAAGGGGCCGCCGCTTTCAGCCCTCTTGCAACGCCAGCAATGGCGCTGACCAAAATCAGAAGAGTAAAAATGCCCAAACTTTCAGGAGAGATGTGTTAATTGGGCTGGGATCAGGGGGTTTGTATGGCGCAGCAAATCTTGCTTCTTCTTCCAATCCATTTGCCTTAGCTGATCCCATACCTCACCCCGACCTGGAAAACTGTGTTCTTGCCAAAACAGATTACACCAAAGAAGAAATATATTGTTGCCCTCCTCTTACGGACAATATTGTTGATTACATTCTCCCTCCTCCGTCTAATATCAAGCGTTTCAGGCCCGCTGCTCATATGGTCACGCCTGAATACATATTCAAGTACAAAACTGCCGTTGATAGAATGCGGCGCCTTCCGGAGAATGACCCGTGTAACTTTATGCAGCAAGCCAACGTCCATTGTGCTTACTGCAATGGTGCCTATGAATACCCTTTCAATTGTGGAACTAAGGAAATTCAGATTCACAAGTCATGGCTCTTTTTCCCTTTCCACAGGTGGTACTTGTATTTCTACGAGAGAATCTTGGGGTCACTGATCGACGACCCGACTTTTGGTTTGCCGTTTTGGAACTGGGACGGAGCTGCCAGCGGCATGAAGATTCCTCCCATGTTCCTGGAAGAGAAATCGCCGTTGAACAATGAAAACCGGAACCCGAACCATTTTAAGTCCATCGTGGATCTTGCCTACAGTGGTGAAGACAGGGATAACATACGTCCCGAGGATAATTGGTCCCTTATGCGGAAGGAAATGATTGACACTGCCCAGTGCATTGAGAGTTTTATGGGTCTGTGTTACAAGAAAGGGGATGACACTAATCCAGGGGAGGGCACAGTCGAGAAGGGCTCACACACAGCCCTCCACAGCTGGGTGGGCAGAAAACCAAACCCGCCAAACAACACTGGAGAGGACCTGGGCAACTTGTACTCCTCAGGCCGAGATCCACTTTTCTACGCTCTCCATGCCAACGTCGATCGCCTCTGGACGATCTGGCGAGACCGCAGAGGCAGAAGACAGAAGGATTTCAAAGACCCAGACTATCTGAATGCCCAATTCCTTTTCTACGATGAAAAAAGGCGGCTCGTCCGCGTCAGAGTCGCCGATTGTCTGGAGCAATACAGGATGGGTTATGTTTTCCAAACCGATGGAGTAGATATTCCATGGCTTCGTGTAGAACGTCCAACGGTTGTACGACGGTCTAGAGTGGCGGTAACCAGAGCTCGTGATGCCCAGAAAGTAGACCCTGTGCGGCTTCCCCTGAAGCTGGACAAGACCGCCAAAGTCTTGGTCGCAAGGCCCAAGAAATCAAGAAAACAGGATGAGAAGGAGAGAGAAGAGGAAATATTGGAGATAGTCGTCGAGGTGGACACCCAACAGTTTGTAAAGTTCGACGTTTTCGTGAATGATGAAGATGAAAATGTGGATAAATTCGGCAGGGCGGAGTACTCGGGGACATTCTCGCAGATACCGCAGAAACGTAAAGATCCATCCACGGTAAAGACAGCCGTTAGGCTGGAGTTGACAAGGCAACTGGAGGACCTGGATGCTGAAGATGATGATGCAATATTGGTGGCTTTGGTACCTAGGGCAGGAGAAGTCACCATTACTACCATCAAGATTATATATTCTCCATCCTAAATTAGGCACTGCAAAAACATTATCGTAAATGATTATTAAAGCTGCTTAATAATTAATGTGTCATTAAAAGCTGTGACAATAATTTGTCACTGTCATAATATTGTTATAAGTGTTGTAATAAATATGTAATCATAGTTCAAATAAAACTTTACGTCCCTATATGTAAATTTAGTGACACATTATATGTCATAAATAAATATGTAATAATAACTCGCTTTTGTAGTGAAGCTTAATAAATGGGCAAGATGGTGTATTAATTTTTTCTGTTTAATTATATTAACTTAATTCTACTTAGATGGAGTAAATAAAATTTTAGTATGTATCATGAATAAATCGATAATTTAAACACTATTTTTTCTTATTTTTAATATCGTGGTGTGACTGTGAGAGCCACTATTTTGACTTTTTATGATTGTTAAGAAACTAGAAAAAGGACAAATTGAATTAGTTACGCGGTTCAACCCAATTTAGGCTATGTACATAGACGATGAGGAGAAATTTTATTTTTTATAACTAAAACAGTGGTATAAGGAGACTAACACTTAAATTTTTCTGGACTTAAAAACTTGCTCTGTGACAAAGAAGACGACAAAACTATAAAACCACAGCTCTAGAAATGCATAAAAGGCAAATCCCTAAACATTACAGCATATTTTGTTTGTCCGGCGCTGCGGCCTCGAGAATTGGGCAGAAATTCGTGCTGCGTCACTGGGTTTTGGCGACCGGGCCGTCAAATACCTAGGGCCTGTGTTTTTGCATTTTGGCTATTTTCTAAAAAACAATTTGGAGAAATGAGTTTTTAAAAGAAAATTTGAAAAATATGTTAAGTATTTTTTTATTTTGGAAAAAAATGAAAAATAATTTAAAAATGAGTTATTTATTTTTTTATATTTTAAGGAGAGACAAACTTTGTTTTAAATATCAAATCAGTTGTTTTTTTTTCGATTTGTAGGGTGAAAGTGATTTTTTATGTATTATATGTATGTATATTTATAGTTGGATATTGTGTGTGTGTATTTGTAATGATTAAAATATAAGTTTAATTAATTTAATTGATTATTTATTTTGAAATTTATATTTTTTTAAATTTAATAATAGTAAATGATGTATTATTTGGAATAAAATATATATTAATAAATATTAATTATTTATGAAATCATGATTATATCTTAATTATAAAAAAATTAGCTTATCTCATAATTATTTATATCGACTTACAAAAAGAATTTTCATTATAAACTAATTGTTGTTTATTAATTAAAATATAATTATTTAACTATTTATTGCTTACAATTTATATATAAATGAAATTTAGTTATTTATTTAAATGAAATAACTTTTTAATAATTTATATATATAAGACTTAATAATGATTCATCAAATTAAAAAAATAATATTATATTATATGAAATTACTTCATCTTAAATTATGTATTAAATAAATAAACATAATATTTAATTATATGTAAACTATGAAATATAATTAATATATAAATAACAAGTTATTTAAATAAATTAATTTAATTAATTTATCAAGTTATTTATGGACTTTAACTTATTATTTAATTAATACCTTATATAGTAAATATATACTTAGAAATAATCAAATAGTTTTACATAAATTTAATTAATTCTCTCAACAATTACTTTAAGCATATCAATATTAATTTATTAAACTTAATAGATTATTAAATAAATATCACCCTATAATCAAAATTTTTATTATAATTCTAAATAAATGTGAAGATTAATATTTAATGAAAAATATTTTTTGAAGAGGATTAATGTAACGCCCCCACTTAGGATAACATCTAAGTTGAGGTACTATTCTAGTTCATTCTTTAAGCACGCATCAATACAATCAATTGACTCATAAAAATTTTCACAACTTTTCAATAAGTATCAACAACATCACAACCTTATAGCATGCTTTAATTTAAATGCGGAAGCCATATCAGAGTGATAGATACCTTATTGAGAAGTTCAACAATCTTCAACCCAAAACATTGTCACTGGTACCACGATTCATACATGCAAACCATAAGTTTATCAATAGTCATGACATACCACAACATGTCTAATCAAAACAACCCAAAGTGCAGTCATTTATACATATAAACATTCAGGCTCCAATACAGATCATCTCTGCCAAGTTTGTCAATTCTTGTATCCCTCTGTCTTATGCCTATCTGAATAAGGGCAAGTAATACACGAGGGTGAGCCATAAGCACTCAGTGATGATAGTGTAAAGCAATGCATGACCAGTTAGGAATTAAAGCTCATAGATAAAAATTAATGACAGTGACAATTTAGCATGAAGACCATAAGACATTGCCAAAAGAGATCAATAAAGGAAATCATGATACTAGCATATGCTAGGTCGGAAGCTATGACCATTAGCTTAATGGCCTGTTCGTCTCAACCGATCCTGTTTGAGAGGTTTAGAGACATATCAACCGATCATAGTCAGGAGCTATAAATGTGGCTCATTTGCTAGGAACATCAGCCCGATCTAGACTGGGATATCACTCTGGCTTTATTACTCTATGAGCATATTATAATTTTTAGAATAGCAAACTCAACCACACATGCAAGTCAAAAATCCATACACCATGCATATTGGAATATCCTTATGTCTCCATAATAGTACAATAACAGTTCAGTTCAGTATAATAAATAATCAGGTCAGTAGCTCGAGCATGATAGTTCAGTATTTTAGTAGCTCAAGCATAACAACTTAGCAAGGTACTCAGCCCAATAGTTCTTCTATACACTTATCGTTCAATTTGATCATTCAATTAGTCAAAATGCTAGCATGGCAGAACAAAGAGTTTTCAATACGATTTCAATACGGCATTTATGGTAACCAATGACACAGAATCAATTAACAAGCCAACATGACTAACAATAGTTTAGGATACAGTTCAATCAGTACAATAACATATAAGACATCGAATCATTCATGGTACTAGAACAGCAATGAACAGTTTATCCAAAACAGCTTTGATACACATTAGACAATGGTACTAATCACAGGCTCAACAAATAACAATAGTCAACGATATTCAATGAATGATAGTTAAGACAATAGAACCTCATAGGGTTCGGAAGTTTAGAATAAACGATAACCATAGTCAAGACAACAAAACCTCACAAGGTTCCGAAAATAGCAATAACGATAATAAGATTGGATATCAAGTAGTAGAACTTCATAAGGTTCAGCAATCAATCAATGATAGTAACGGTAACAAAGATAGGTATCAAATTAACTGATCTTCAAAGGGTTCAATCATAATAACATTGCTTTACTCAAAGAATTACCAGGTCGATGGATCCTCACCTTAATCACGTCAGTAATGTCATCAAACTCTACTAATCCTGAGGATCAAATCCTCCGTTACCTATTCAAAAGAGTAACCTTCTATTAGAACCCATGTTCAATCCTAATGATTACTAACACTTAGAATCATACCAATAATAGCCTAAATTTGAGTAATTATCCTACTGATACGTGGGCTAGGGTTTGATTCAATATTACTGCCCTAAACATGCTATTAGTATTGGAGATATAGACATATATGGGGTTCACTCATATGTATAATTCTATAATGACACTCAATATTGATTGTAACAATCCAGTTATCAATAAAATTCAAGCTTTTGTCAATTAAGTCATGTTTACATAAAATTAGGGTTTTCTAGACTTAATATGCTATATAACCTATAGTTGTATGAAATAACACCATTCTGGATTCACTAGGCTTATTCAATCAATCAAAGGTGTTTTGTTTTCATGCATGGGTGTTCTGATCGATTATTTCTATCATTATATTCAATAACATAAGGCGTGGCAATTATCGAAATGTGTATATACACATATGCAATTACGTATATAACTATCATCATTTTTATACCAATTCTTCTCAAATGAGTTGGAATTTTGTTAATTAGATCGTATGCGTGTGTTCACAGCAACGAGGCAAAGATTCTGCCCAGTCATCACCGTCACCGTTACTGCCAGAAAATTGAACCACCATCATCAAGAGATGCAGCTTAGTTCATAGAACTCAACCCCCAAGTCAATTTCTAAATTCTCCTTCAAATTGAGCTCCATTTTGGCTTAAAATGGAAGTCGACCACCAAGCTCCGCCACGCCATTTTCCTCCAATTACTCTGTTGCTGACAATTATTTCCAAGAACATAAGGTACCAATGTGCTTCTGAGGTTGAGAACTTCAAAACCCAATCCTTGGTTTCATTAAATGGTCACCAGAGATTAGGTCTTGTCGAGCTTCGCCACTACTCACTTTTGGGCATCGATTTCACCACCGTTCGTTGGCCTTTTCCAATTGCATGTGGGGTCGTCGTGATCCTAAGAGTGGGCGAAAGGTGATGGTTGGATTTGTTTCGAGTTTTCAAGTGTGGCCAGAGAAGTTCATTGGAGAGGGAGAGAGGTGGTGCGCAGTGATGAAGAAGGAAGAATGGGGCTGAAAATGAAAAATTCAATTTTTATAGATTCAACCTTTCCAAATTTGCAGATTGACCCTCCAATTTTTATAGATTCAACCTTTCCAAATTTGTAGATTGCCTTATTGTTTTAGAAATCATTCGATTAGGTCCAAAAGGTTTTTGATGGAGTTCAATTTGGCAACCAGTTTCATGAGTCCTCACATTGTACCCTCTAATTTATTAAAATTAAACATTAGCCCCCCATAATTAAATAAATGGTGCAATTACATCTTTTAAAATTACATTTTAACCTGCTAAACTTTCAAAATTTTTACAAATATTAAATAAATTCTTAGAAAATAAGATTTAAATAAAATATCAAAATATCGCAAATTTTAGGGGTGTTACAATTAATTTATTTATTATATCAAATTGAAACATCTTAAGTTATTTATTAAATGAACAATTGTAATATTTCATTAATACATTAAATATTAAATATAACTAATATCTTATTTAATTAATAAGTAAATTTAATTAATTTAATATGTTATTTAGTAAATGAATTATTTATTAATAACATAAATAATATTTAATTAGATTTAATTCTTTTTTTATAATTTATTTAATTAAATTTATAAACATAAGTTTTAGAATTTTTGTAACTAGTAAAATTTTAATATTTTTATATATGTATGTGGCTATATATAAATATGGATGAGTGAAGTGACAGAGTAATAAATGAATGAATGATGTGATAGTATAGTGAGAAAATAAGGGGTAGGTATGGTCTTTAGGGTGTAAAGTTTTTTGGATTAATTGGAAGGGATTTTTTAGGAATAAAATTTGAGTGTTTTCGGGAAAAAAAATAAAAAAAACTGGAGAATGTAACTTAATTATGAAAATTTTTTTAGAGTTAAATTCTTTTTTTTGGAAAAATACAAAACAACACAACCCTAGTTTTCAACATTGACGTTTGAGATATATATATATATATATATAAATATATATACATTCTAACAGTGAATTAAGTATGACTTTTAAATTAATATCTTGTCACTAATATTTTCTCTTGTTGAAGTGTCTAAAGGCTCATTGTTTTTGTTGTTACTTGAAATCCAGCTTCCATGTGATTCAAACCTATAATAATTTGAATGATTATTATGGGGCGATCAGAAAGAAAATTTAAACATGGTATTATGTTCAAGTCAAAGAGGCATAGCAAAAATCTACATATGGCAAAAAAGTACTCTGCCTTTCCCTAGGTCGGATGATTCTTGCATTCTTGCATTCTTGCATCCTTGCATCATCCATCAATTTATGTGTATCCATGGTCACAAGAAGACGAAAATTTAGTTCATAATTAAATTGCTAAAAATTTAAAATTCATCAAATTTCTTACCCCATTGACTAAAAGATGCCCCTTTATATAGTAAGAAATAATTTGAATGTTATTAAGTAATAATGTCTACTAAAATCTCTTAAAGAGCATAATAAACTTGAAAATAATTGGCCATATAATGACGGATATAAAATGATTATGTATATGGTATGAAATTAAACTCCACTAAAATGGTGTGATGAAAATGATAATGATTGAGGCCAAAAACTTCAATAAGTGATGAAAATTAAAATTAAATAAAAAAGAAATTTGAAGCTTAATTTCCAGCCATCTCCTATCAAATTTAGAATTTCTGAAATTCAATTATTAAATGATGTGATGTCAACTGATACCATACACAATAGGCACATGCATGCATGTGTTTTCCGAACATGAAAATAACGTACGTCAAGGTAAGCAATATCCATTTGAGGGGCCTTGAATTGAGTTTAATATTAGCAATTTCTTGAATTGAACGTCACACTAAATTAAGGTAAGTCGGATATATATTAATAAAACAATTTTAATACTTGCCCTCCATTTTTCTGTAGCTTAAGTCTGTTTTTAATAAATTTTGGATATATTTATAGAGTGGAAAAGTGAATTTATTGAATAACTTTAGTTCAATTGACCAACTCATCGTGAATGCTTTGCAAACATCTTTACATGGTGACTTTAATTACACATGGAAGATTATGCTACAATATTAATCCTTGACAACAATTGAAATACTATCACAATCATCGCATAAAATCTACATTTATATAATTAATCAACCAAATATGAAATAGAGTTCGAAATTAATCCTATTATATATTGTTTTAGAAAAATTACATTCCATTTCTTTTTTCCCCTTCCTTCGAAAACATTTATGCCGAGCGTTGATCGTAACAGATTTCAGAATTATCGTAAAGGAAGAAAAAAAGCTGCTGAAGTAATTAATAACGCAATGTGATTTGATTAAATAATTCATATGTTACAAAGATAGAGTAGTCATTAATTTAATAGTAATTTTATATCCCATGTTTCATGCACATATGTACCATTTGATCCTTCAAAATAATGTCAATTGAGTATTCTACATTTCATTTTCACCGATGACAATGTCTTTGTCTGATTCGTCAAATTCTCAGACATTGGCTTGTATGCGAAAAAAGCACCACGCACAAATCAATTAACAAACATCAATCTCAAAATTATATGCTATTATTCAAACACAAATTACATCATGACTTTAAATGGTTGTAGATATTAGGTGATTTGTGTTCAAATAACATAAATGCAATTTAATAATCTAAAACATATTATGAATTACAAAACAATTTAGGAAATCAAATAGATTGAATTATATGCGAATCAGAAAATAGAGGTTGGACCAATAGAAAATCACAATATATACTTGCTACTTTCCCTAAAACCACCATAATTGTTTCCTATGTCTCATCGAAAATCAAGACTGAAAACCAATCTGTAGATATGAGACAATATATAAACTCGCAAATTTCCTTTCTCAAATGACTAAAAGATTAAAGATGCCCATTATATATATAGTAAAATAATTTGACCATTGTAAAAGAATAATGTAGCGCCCCTTTCAGAATAACCCCTAGTTGAAACGCCGTTCAGTCCAATTTTAATTCAAAATCCATAAACAAGCAATAGGCCTAACATAAACATTTTAAACTTATTAGAAATAGCAGCGGATTTCAACTTAACAACCTCCACAAACACTATATACAAAACCTCAAATAATCCTATAGCATGCAAAATGAGTGCTAAATACATACCAGCAGTAGTTCCAACATTCATCACACATCATTATATACATGTTGCTAATACCTATTCAATCGTACATATCACAATATCTCCAAATTATACAAAAGTCCAAATATGTCCATAAGAAGTTACACATATCTATTCCATTACAAAATTATATTCGCCGATCCAACCTAGAGTCTAAGCCCATCACTCAGTAATGTATGAGAAAATTAAGATAAAACGAGGGGTAAGTCCAAAGGACTTAGTGAGGGATAATAGTAATTGTAAATAATAGGGATTTGTTGAGAAAGAATCAGCTCAACAAATCGAAATTTAACAATTAAACATGTACATAAATCAATATGAATACAAGTACAAGTACGAATCAAGCAAGGACAAGTACAACAAATAGGAATCTCTCTTTCTTTATTACTCCACCTATAGTTTACATATAGTCAAAACATAGGTGCGATCAAGCAACTCCAAGTGGCATACGAGTCAAATAAATCATAACATGGCGTGCATAGCCGATTCTTCTTATTCTAGTCAGTCAATCGATCAATCAATCAATCAATCAATCAATCAAGCACTCAGTTAATCTGTTAGATAGTCAATCAGTAGATCGATCGATCAATCAGTCAATCAATCGATTAGACATGTCAGCATGTCTTGAGTAACAGTTAGATCAACTTATCAGCACATCCCAAGCAAACAACTGGGATCAACTTATCAGCATGTCCCAAGCAAATAGCTAGGATCAACTTATCAACGTGTCCAAAGAAATAGTTAGGATCAACTTATTGGCTCATCTCGAGTTCAATAGCAGGGAACAACTTATCACAATCAATCAAGCAGGCAAGCAGTCGATTAATCAATTAGTCAGTCAATCATATTGGCTCATCTCGAACATAATAGCTGGGAACAACTTAGCAGCTCATCGCAAGCTCTACAGGTGGGAACCACAATCCGAAACTTATTTTCATACGGCAAGTTGCTGAAAGGGCCATATGAGCGATACGCAAAATAGTTAATAATTAATAACAATCAACAAGTACGATTAAGCTATCATGGCTATATAACAAGGCATGGACAAGCAAATGTGCCAGTAGGGCATCCGATAACAATATAGGATAGGAAACAAGTACCAATCAGGAACAAGTACAATAGTATGATCAAGAATAAGTATGGTAATAGATAACAAGTAGGAGTTCTGGGTGCCAGAATAAACAAGAACGAGTCATAGCAGAGCATGAACAAGAACTAACCCTCACAAATGTATACATACCAATAAATAGATAACAATTGATCACAAGCAAGTAATATTCCAATAACGAGAACAAGTATGTATACAAGCACATTGAACCCTCATAAGGGTCATTTCACAAGAACAGATGGAATACACAAGACCAAAGTGGTTGATCCTCACTTCTGTAGTCTCAAAAGTGCTACCACAGTCAGCAACCTACTGGTCCACAGGACCCATATCTTCGCCATCTAACCACAAGAATATAAACACAATCACAATCTTGTTCGACCTTAAATTAATATAATTATTCTACTAGCAGTCCTAAAATACTACTTCATCAATCAGTACAATAGTTAATGATTTAATCAACACTATCGGTACTAAACAGGTCTTATTCCAAGTTTCTCTCCTTCGTGTATCCTTATACCTCTATCTCCCCAAACTTGACCAAATGTTAGATGAAGGTATTATTCCAAGTTGGGTTCTTGTTCCCAAGCATCTCAACCTAACCCCTCATCGACCTCCTCAGAATATTAAAACTGACCTACCCTACTAGGGGTATGAACAAAAAAGTTTCTTTTCTTCCGAACTTGCCTATGGGAAGAAAAGTGGGATACGGATATTTTTGAATAGGGTCAAGCAATAAGGTAATAAAAGCCTAACTCCTTAGTGCTGCCCAACTTCCAGGACAAGGGAAAATGGAATAATTTGTAGAAGTTTATAAATGAGGGTGGATGGTTGTGCATCAATATCAAAATGACAAAACTATATAGAATAGAATTGGATAATACAGACCTGAAGGCCAGTAAGGAGGTCGACTATAGGTTCCGCTATTAAGAACCTTAGCCCACACTTTAGGGTATCCTCAAATATTGTTATGCAACCCACCAAAGGTGTATGCATCCTATCACTAAGCTCAGGGGCAATTAATTCAAAGTTTGAGGGAATATGGTATATATGCTTAATTAACCCAAGCTCAATATCCTTGATGTTAGATCTTATATTGCTATAATGATATATTGTAAATAGCCTACCTTCAGATACTAGAGGTTGACTCCATTCCCTAAATAGCCCAACTTTCCCCTCGACATCAACTCTCGTATCACTCAAACTATTAGAAGAATTAGAACTATCCTTTGAAGATTCTCTAGTCCGATTATTTGAATCACTTACCCTTCTGGTTGACTACCCATCCAATCGTGTTTCCTAATAATCATTTCTCCTATCGCTAACCTCATTGAAAACTCCAAGCATGATTACTATCAAATAACTGGTCGAATATAACAAGAGCTAAATAAGGCAAGTTCGAAGAGAAACTTATAAAGCTAAGAAAAAGGAGAAGTTCTCAACTCTTGCTTGAAGTAGTAAATTTTGCAAAGCTTGACCTCTCAATAGCGTGATGAATATGGTACATGAGAGAATAAAGGTGCTATTTATATGATTTACCCAAAGGGTAAGTCAACCGGCTAAGATGATCGGTTGTCAGGTAGTTATTGCATAATCATCGGTCTTTTCATTTCTCTGCCCAACGTAATTGATGCATTTATTACACTAAAACCTTAGTTGAAATTAGAAATCCCAAGTCAATGCATATCTATTACAATTATGGAAACCAGCAACTCCCCACTCATTCTCTTTACAGTCTCGATTAGGACTCAGAAGGGGGGACTCATGATATGGGGAAGCAAATTGAGTTGAATAGGGTCGATAGTAGTCAACTAGGCCAAAGAAAGCATTGGGCCAGATAGCCAATGTGAACTATCAGCATACTTTCAGTCGACCAAAGTGAGATCGATTAGCTCAACTCTGGTTGGTAGCCCTGCAACATAAAAGCCTTTGGACCGCAAGAGGTCCACTAATCGACTAGGGCATGCCTAAAAGACCCTCAGTCAAGGAAACAATTCGACCATAAGAGATCAATTGGAGAAATAGGAGGTATCTTCCTGCCACCAATCACTATCACATTAAATATTGCACAACCACCATTTAGTTGAATAAATGCGCTAACAAGAGGCGTGCCACCGCATTTATGAAGCATGCCTCTACTA
This sequence comes from Jacaranda copaia, assembly GCA_014898725.1. Classification (NCBI taxonomy): domain Eukaryota; kingdom Viridiplantae; phylum Streptophyta; class Magnoliopsida; order Lamiales; family Bignoniaceae; genus Jacaranda; species Jacaranda copaia. The sequence goes on along the minus strand of JACGDI010005484.1, from coordinate 759,919 downwards.
TTCATCAGTTTGCCTTCTTGTTAAATGCAAAGGTCTCCTCTATATCCCATAAAGGAGGAGGACGCACCACTTGGAGAGGGTTTTTAGGTAGAAGAAAACCTAAAGGTTCTCAAACAAAGAGAAAGGTCGTCCTTGCATGAGCAGGGGCATCACAGATATTTCATTCTCTCACAAGAGACTATAAATACCCCATTGCTACTCTTCATAGAGGTATGTTCATTATAACTTTGGCCCTCACTTTACCGCTCCATATTCTGGTTGATTTTGTATTGACATGAGCATTGAAGTGCTTTAGCCAAGAACCTCCTCAACTAACTTGACGTGTGTTGATTAGTTGCAAGACTTGACCCACCCATTTCCATCCAAACACCAATCATTAGTTTATATTCTAGTCGACTAAAGTGGGCTTGAGCCCAATTCACTTGCAATTAGATCTTAGCATCATCACTCACTTTTTGCATTTTGGATAATTAATTTCTTTTATTCATCTACTTGGGAATATATACTCCACAATTTCCAAACTTCCTAGCACTTTACAATGCTAAAAGTTCCAATATATTTTGTTTATTATCAAAACTGTGATTTCTTTGTTGGCTAAATATTTGAATACAAAAATCACTTATATCTCATGTTATGTCTGCCTTTAGTAATTTCTTTAAGGCTTTGCTAGCGTAATTCCCGTGTTATGAACGGTTTTGTTTTAAAAAATATTACCATTATAAATTATAAATATAATTAAAACAATATAATATGAAAATTAAAAGATTTGAAAAATAGAAGTATAATAAATTTAATGAAAAAAATTTAAATACTGCCCCTACATACAAAAGTTTATTATTTAAAGTCTTGAATATGTAAAGACATCAAGACAATATGAATTTTATTACATATTATCTCAAAAATAAATATTAATTGTTGAAAAAAAGTTGAGATTAAGAAAAGTAGTTGAGACAATAAATATAATTTTATTTTATCCAAATATTTTAAGAATTATTTTAATATTATAATTTTGAATTATATAAACTTATAAGATAATAGATAATTTTTAAACTTTGTAAGATCTTTTAATAAATTTAATCAAAAAAAATTATTTTATTTATTTTTAAAATAAACAATGCTGCAATTCAAAAATAAATAAATAAATAAACAATGCTGCCTCTTTGAGCCTATGTTGCCACAAAAAAGCGGATACATCATGGGATAAATATACTTCATAATTTCCAATATACTATATGGTATTAGAAGGGTGTTTGATTAAATTTTTTAAAAATATATATTACAAGCTCGTAAATTGTATAAAATAATTTTGGATTAATTAAAAACAATGAGTACTCCATATTTGGATAAACTTATAAAATAATATTGATAGTTCAATAATTAGTACAATGAATTCAGTAAACATTAATAATAAGTTAAAAACTGTTTACTTATTTTTTTTTCAAATGAATTTATGGTCATCTATATTTGTTTTTGAGAGCTGATCATGAGCTTGTCTTTTAAAAATTTTGTCAAAGATTTTACAAATTTCAAAATATTTTAAAAATTATAAACTCAATCTTACACCATTTTGAATCTTGCTTGTACACGTGTGAAAAAATGAGTACTGCTCACCTATTAAATTGACGTAGACTTTCAAATATTAAATAAATGCGAGCAAGATTTCATGGAGACTGTTGTCTTGTAGGCAAATTAAGTACATAGACTTCTTTAATAAATTAGTTATTACACCGTAGCTAGCTATGGGAAGATTATGCTTCTATAGAATAAACAAATTAAAGTACTAAAACTCCTAGTGGTTAATTATATTGAGTAATCTATAATTCTTTTAATTTTAAAGTTAAATGGCTTATTTTAGTAAAGTGTTGTCATTGAATTTTTATCCCAAAAGCTTTTATTGTCAATGCTTTAGAAAAAAAAAAGAAATAATTTTTTTCACAAATTATCTTAGAATTTGAGTCATTGAATATCTAAAAATTTGAAAACTACTAGATGTGCTTATTATTAACAAATACAACATACTGATATTAGTTGCAAGTAAAAGGGAGAATTAAATGATCAGGCAAAGTTATAACAAACTGTTTTTCATAGTGAGAACTATCAAATAACTATCAAAAAATAGAATAGATAGAGAATTCAATAGGGCAAATCATGGAAAAACTTTTCTTTTTCGCAATTAGAAATGATCAAATAACTATTTTAATGAATAAATTTTAACATTCACATATAATAAAAGGTATATGTATGTATATAGTTTTGAAACTACTTTTGAAATAGCTTAATTATCTAGCTATATGTATGGATTCTTTTGGAAGCTTTGAATTGTAATTTTATTGCTTTTTCATTATCTTTTAAAACGTAGAATAATACATTTGATATTTTTCTTAACAAACATGAAATTGATTTTTAATTAAAACTTTAAATACTATAAAGTTCAGATAGAAAGATATAGACAATATTGAAGACAACTTAATTAGAATTAGTTAAGTTAGTAAATTACCCTGCATAAATAATTTTGAATTCTTTTGAATACAAATAAATATAGGTAAATTGTATTTTTGGTCCCATAAATTATGTCCATTTGCATTTTGGTCTCATTCTTTATAATTTTCACACATTGCATCCCATTAAGTGCTTTTTTTCTTTTTCCCAATATAAGGACTAAAGAGGGTTTTTGTCCAATAGTTAATGAAGCTAGTCGCGTGGCACTCTTATGGTGGTTAGTACTTTTTTGGTTGCATAAGTGAGGTCTGATATGATTTTGGTCCCAATATGAAGAACCATCAACTAAGAAACCACCAACAAATATAGCAACATAGTTGGGCATGTCCATGATGAGGTATGTTAGTGTTTACCTTATATGAGGTATCATTAAATTGAATGTCGTGTAGTTTTTTACAATAGATTATTATTAATTATACAACAAGTTGTTGGTTCCCATTACAAAATTTTAATACATTAAGTGCTTAGTAAATATTTTTAAAAAAATAATCAAAAGACATTTTTCAAAAAAATCTATTATATTAAATAATATAATTTCATACATTTGAATTATATATTTTATAATATTCAAATAATAAATAATCTAAAATAATATGGTTAAATATAATTATCTTTATTTATGAATTAAAATAAAAAATTTAAAAATAAATATAAAATCTAAAACCATCATCCTAAAAATATAATTTAATTTTAAAAAAACAATTTAATAAGTTGAATCATTTTACTATAATTTAAATCATTTTGAACAATATAATTTAATAATCATAAATAAATAAAATAATTTAAAATTATTATTTTGGATTAAAACTTAATATATAATAATATAAATTATCTAAAGTAACTTTATTAAATTAATCAGTTAATTAAAAAATAAAAAAATTGAAAAAAAGAAGAAGTAATCTTCTTCTCTTCTGGAATACACCCACCCCTAGCCACAAGCCGCACCCAAACCCCCTCGTCCCACGAAAGCTCGCCCGCCCGCCCCCCTTCTCCTCCCAACAGGCCATGGCCAGATCTGGGATCTGGCCGTTTGGTTAGGCTGCCATGGGCCATGGCAGTCGAATTCTGGTGGGGATTGGAGTTGGGGATGGGGGGGGGGGGGGGGGGGGGGGGTATGTAGATATATATTTATATATGTATTTATATATATTATAGATGTGTGCGTAGATATTCCTCATATATGTAAATATATATTATTTTAAAATGATTTTCTGGGGCATTTTGGTAGTATTTAATTTTCAAATTTTTTTATTTTTATAATTTTTTTAGTAAGGACTAAATAGATATTTCATATTTTGTGGGTCTTTTCATAAATAGATCAAATTTTAGGATTTTTTTTTTTTGTCATAAATAGATAACAGTTTCCCTCAAGAATTTAACAAAAAATTGGATGGAAGATAAAAATGTATAAAAAATTATAAAATTTGGACTAAAAATATTTAATAACATAAATTGAGGACTAATAGTACACACAAAAAGTAATTTTGCTATTTGGTTTAATTAAATGAGTCCTTAATAATAAAATTTTATTATTGGTATTCAATTTTTTAGTAAAATGAACCATTAATATACAATTAGAATCAATCATCAATTAGTCACACATGCCACAAGTTAAATGTACTTATTATGTTGCTAATTAATTATTAAAATGAAAGGTTATGATCTCATATTTTAAATCAAATGGCTTATATTAAATACATTTGTACATATCTCACATGAGGTATGTATAATCAAAATTGCACCATAGATTACTCAAACATAGTTTGCAATTTTTTGAAGTTAATTCAACATCCTAAGCAACCTAGATATTATTTGTCTTGCTCTTTCACGTATTTAAGGATCTTCCCAAATGAAGAAAGCACACATTATTCACAGAAGTACAAACATGGAACCTTTTGGATTTTTATCTTTCCATGAGGTTTTCAATGGAACTGATACATCGTAGAAACAAATGGCACCTTTACTTGTAGCCAATTTTCTTACCTTGTTTTGCATAAATCTACTAGAGCTTTTGTTGGGACCAAAAATTCAAAACGGACTTAACTAATGGAACCCAAAAAAGCTCAACTTAACAGCTATGTGAATGGCATGGGAGTTGTTCCATTAACTTCTGGATGGAAGCCTTTTGAGTCCTTAAATTAAAAGAAAAAAAGAAATGCACTTATTGGATGCAACCTGCAAAACTAATAAAGAATGGAACCAAAATTCAAACGGGCCTAACTTATGAGACCAAAAATACAATTTACTTAAATAAATTTTATTCAAACTAATAAATTATGAATAATAATTTATAAATACCAAATAATAATTATATATATTGGCATATTATGAGAAGAATTTATTAATTTGGCAAGCTACACTGAAAGATATTGAAAAAATGGGGCCACAAATTAACAGCCTATTTGGTTTTATTTCCATATGGCCTTTTCATTTTCAGCCGGGAATAAAAATTGAAAACTATCACTTTCTCACCATTTTCACCAAAAATTACACTCATTTTATTCTTAAAACACATTTTCCCAAAATAAAATTCATTTTCCAAACCTATTCTTACACCTACTAAACCTACAACATCTAATCACGTCTCTCCCATCTATTTCCACATATCAAATCTCATTAGAGTAATGTCATTCAATGCACACCCACACCCACACCGATCTATCTGTGTGTAACCCATGGACCAAACACCACCTCTCACAATAGAAAACAACACTTCACCCTCTCCTTATTCACAAAGTTCAAACATGACGAATACTGAAGGGAATCGTTCATCTTCCGATGGGTGCAATCTACCAAAGAGACAAGCAAAATGACTGAAGGTATGAAGAGGCAATGACTCATCATGGTTATTGATAGAGGTTAGGGTTCAACGGTCTAAAAGGAACTCAAAATACGATTTTGTGCTTTCCCTTCAAATTCGATAATAAACCAAATCGGATCTTAATGGTATGATATTTCATTCAGAGTTGGAAGCATGTTCTTTTGTATTTCTATTGTTTTTTTCTTGTTGGTTGGAAAGTGGACAGATCTGATGCATGCCTAATTTTTTTTGAATGTTAGTTTAATTTTTGTATGAATGTTGGTTGATACTTTCATACTTTCTCTTCATTTTATTTGGGATTCGCCGAATTGATAGGTAACCTCATGAACCAGAGTATGTTTTGTTGTGAAGGCCGTCAATAAAGTTCTGGGTTAAGGTTATGCTTGAATAATATAGCCCCCAAAGTGGCCTCCATTTAAGATTCTCGTCATTGGTGCATGAGTTTTTATTTTTTCTAATATTTGTCCATGAGTATGTCTTACAGATCTATGAACTAATTCTACTTTGTTAGCCAACCTAGTTATGTGTATGTTGGACAATAGTTTTTTGTACAGATATTGCGTGTTGTTTATGAGACAGTAGTGTTATCCGATATTTTGCAACTTTCTCCTATTGTCAAAATCAGATTTTTATGACTATGCTGAACCTAGACTTGTTTAGTGAGACTATAGAAAGATTTGCTTGTATGTGGATGACAATAAAACATATTTTTCTGTACACATGAACATAAGATAGTTACATCCATATTAAACTAGTAAACTAGGTAAGCTTTACAATCAATTTTCTAGTATATGGGTGACAATAAAACATATTTTTCTGTACACCTGAACATAAGATAGTTACATCCATATTAAACTGGTAAACGTGAGTTTTATAATCAATTTTCTATGGAAGTAACCACCACATGTAGACACAGTAGGTGGAATAGTGTAAAACCATTAACCAAAATAATACTTCTAATTAAGACTGTGTTAAAAAATACTTGCCAAATAATCAGCACACAGAACACGTGTGTTTAACCAATCAATAGTTGAACTATTTGCTAAATTCGTCTATATAAGCATAGGAAGAATACTTCCTAGCAATATGCTAAATACTTACTCGAAAAATTTCAATATTCAACAAATGTTCATCATATTTCTCACTCTTTAATGTCTCATTAGATGGGTAAGGGGCCAAAACATGTCCAAGTAGGGCCGATGATGCAAAATGGGAGTTCCCCACCCTTGTTGTCCTCATAGAGCTTATGCATCAGCAATTTATTAAAACTCTTGTCAACCACTTTCACCAACTTTGTTTGGCTAAAAATTTAAAGGGATCTTCACTTGAGAACTTGTAAATATTTCGAGGTAGAACAACTTAAGGGTCAACACTGTAGATTGAGGGCTCTTTGGAGAAAGTTTCATGATTTATTAACTAAAGAATAGGGTTTGGTTGGGATAGTGCCTCAGTGACAGTCACCACATCATAGGAACGATAGGCGGAGTGGTTATTGGTAAACACATCTAACTATATATGTCTATTTGGTTAAGTAGTACTAATCCACTAGTTAAGCCCAATGTAACTAACACTAACAATTTTATGTCATGTACTAAAAATCCAAATTATGCAAACCTTCATACCAAGGGACTTCCTCAATACTACCTCAGCGTTGAGATGTTTATTAACTCAGTGGCAACTAGTAGTGGTGCAAGATCCTCGTCTCAACCATCTCTTGAATTCAAAGAGGATATAGATCTGAATGCACCCAATAATGCAATAGATGAACTTGATAACGCAAATGAATACTTTCCATCCCAACATAATATTGGAGGACCAAGTGAATGAGCTGAAAATATAGCCTATGCACTGAACCAAAACACTTCAAAGAAATCAAAAAACAATCATTCATCAAGGATTGACGACATAATTGATGCATGGACCTCCGTGAACAGCATTAAAGTAAGAAAAATTTAAAAGGCATTTGTTGATACCATTGAGGAATGCATGGCTATGTTAAAGAATATAGAGGGCTCGACTTGCCGTCTATTCTTCAAAGCTCAAGATGTTTTATTGAGCAAAATGCGCCGCAAAATATTTCTCATGATGAGTGATGAAGAACAAAGGGAGTAGGTGGAATCATTAGGGGAGTGTTGATTGCCTATTGCACATAAAAAACTATGCTAAAGAATGCTGTCGCTGTTTCCAAAAAAACGTTTCTATAACTTTATGTGATTTTATTAGAACTAATGTACGGGGTTGTATGTTTCTATACTTTTTGTAGTGCTTGTTGGTAGAAACTGAAAGAAATAATTGTATGCTAGGACCGAAACTGTTGGTTTTTATATGTGTAATATGTATGAATACAATGTTCAGGGTGCAACCACCCAATTTTTAGATTTTTCAGGGGCTACTGTTGTACCTTATTGCTATTTCTAAAATATTTTTGCTTTAGTTTGTTTGTTATTACTCTGTTATCAAATTTTATAGTAGTGAATGTCTTTCAAATTAACTTTTTTTGGAAATACAAAATTAATTTTGAGTTGCTTCAAGTTTGTGGCTAGAGTAATCTGTTACCCACTATCTTAAAAAAATGGAAGTTGAATCTCCATATGAATTCGTAGAACAAATGATATATAAATGTCCTAATGTTGCCAATAATAGCTCAGATTCTTTATACAACAATTCAAAAACAACATCCAAGGAATCCTCATATACCTTCAATTCAAAAGCAACATCTAATGAACCCTCAAATACCTCCAATCTAAATATTAGTGATGATGATGGTGGTATGGACTTTCTTTTCGTGCTCCAAGTGTTGTGCCCTTCATACTTTGCCAACAAAATCCCTTGCAACACTTCTTGGTTAAGAGGTGCAGATTAGATAGGGGAATTTTTGGATGGCCATCCGATTAGGATTAAGAATGCATTAACAATGTTCAAAGAGCCTTTTAACACATGGTGTGAGTTGATAGCATTGCGTGGACTACTGAAACAGAGTTGTTCTAGCAGGGTTGGTTTTGAAAGAATTAGTTGCTATCTTTTTACAAACAGTAAGCCTAGCCCATTACTAGCATGATAATTATGAACGTTTCCAACATTCTAGTGAAATTATTCACCACCATATTTGCAGAGTGGCTAAAGCATTGAACTACCTAGCACTGAAAATCATTTCATCCCCAGATTTCAATAATATACATGGCAAAATTTTGTACAATCCTTTTTTCTATCCTTATTTCAAGGTAACCACAACATATCTCCATTTTAGGAATCTATATACGTAATTAAATATTAGTTCTAATTCAAAACTTACACTTTCTTATAGGATTGTGTTGGTGCTGTAGATGGTACAATTATTCAAGCATCTACACCTTTTAATTTACATAATGCTTATTGGTGTCACAAAGCTACAATTGCTCAAAATATCTTGGTAGTTTACAACTTTGACTTAATGTTCAACTATGTATATGCGGGAAAGTAGTGCAAATGACTCAAGAGTCTTGATACATGCCTTGCAAACTAATCCTCATTTCTCATGGCCTCTCCCATGTGAAACTTACACATATTATCATTAATATGATCAGATTATTTAGCAGGACTCCACTTTCTAAATTGTTTTGCAAAATTGTAGGTAAATATTATGTGGTGATTTCAAGATATTGCAATTTTTCTTGCTTTCTTGCCCCATATTGATCTTAGAGGTACTATCTAAATCAATTTAGAGATCATGCTTACCTATATAGAGGCCCCTCCAATTTATTCAACCATGAGCATGCAAAGTTACAAAATGTAGTTGAACATGCTTTTGGTGTTCTTAAAAATTGATTTCTAATATTAAAAGGCTCAATGCCACATTACAAAATACATTGTCAAGTGCAAATAGTTATAGCCTATTTTGTCATCCACAACTTCATAAGAAAGCACTTTAGGGATGATGCATGCTTCATAGAAGAAGAGGAAAAATATCAAAAAAATAATAAACGTGCTGGCCAAGAATCCCGTGCTAACCCTATATAGTCAGACATTAATTGGATGTCCGCTTTTCATGATTCAGTTGCCAATACTATGTGCCATGACCATACCCACTGATGCTTCTAGTTTTCTTGGTCTTTTTTCAAATTGCTGTGGTATTTAAAAATATAATGTAACTTCATTTTGTGAACTATTCTAGCAATATATTTTGATGAATCATGTACTGTTACAAGCTTAAGTATGGTTGTATATATGGCATATTTACCTTAGCATTATTATTTAATGTTTAGTGTAGTCATTATGTTCATTTGTATTAGCAAATGCATCTATACAATTAATAGAAACATGAATGTTGATAGAAATGACTGTACATGAAACTCCCCAATGTGCATGTAGAGTAGAACCCATGGTTCTTCGCATGGCAAGAATAGAAAATAATTATGGTCGATTCTTCTGTTATTGTCCTGTTAGTTCAAACCACTATGGTGGATTCATTTGGGTTAATAGTTTCTCATGTATTAGTGCTTCTGTTTTAACTAACTTGCATGACAACTCTATTATGTCAAGCAGTCAAATGCCTAACTTCTCTTTACATAACTCAACCTCAATACGTCGAAGTGTGCATCGTGATGCTACTACTGACATTGAACCACATACTTATTCATCTCATGCTCAAGTTGAATCCCTATTCAACCTAACAATGCATACACTCATATGTTGTAGGCTGGGGTTATGTGTGATAGTGTTACTTTTACTCTTCTGCTTATACTTGCACTGTACCTTAAGCTGCTTTTTAGTAGAGATAATATTTTTCCATTCTTTCATTTTGCTTTGTAATAACTCTTGACCATATTAACTCTTTTTACTTAATTGTACTAAGTTAATGCTTGCACGACTACGTTTATTATTCTATACTAAGACTACGCTCACGATGTAAGAATGCTTATTATGGATATTGCTTCTATTATTATCTTATCTTCATTCATGTTTGTTACATTGATTGAGGAATTTTACTTTGGACAATTTTTATAGCCATGAAACTAATACAACTCCCCGTTGGAAAGATTAAGGTGCAGGGTGTTAGATGGGAGAATAAAGAAGAGCAATAGTTTTTGTTGTACTTGCTTGAGGTTAGATCTTTGTCTTCATTTAATAAAGATAAGGTTATAAAATTTATATTGGATGAGATTCAAGGATGTTTGAAAAGGGATTTTGGAGTTCTATTCTCAATGGACATGTTGATTTCCAAGTTTACTGAACTACGAACAACGTATGACATCTTTTTTAAGATGATAACTAAAGACGGTGTTCAGTATTCTCTTGCCAACTATACTATGTATGTGCCTTGTCCAATGAGGCATGATCTTTGATAGGTATATTCCTATATTTGTGTAAGTATATCTCAAATAAGTTTTATGTTTATAATTTTGATCCGGTCTCCTATTATTTATTTCTTTGATTAAACTAATGCATAAACAAATTGGATATAAAGTACGCTGTATGTGAAACTTATAAAATATTATTGACAATTTTATAATTAGTGCACACAGAAAACTAAGAGAATTTGGTAAACATTAAAAATAAATTAAAACTGTTTCTTTATTCTTTCAAATGAACACTACCAATAACTAATGCATAAATCATTGTTGAATCTCTAATGCATATTTAGGAAATTGAAGGAGCTGGGGAATATTTTGAAGAATGCCCCCATAATTGGCCAATAATAAGAAGCGTATTCACTAAAGAGGAGAATATCAACATTGCTCCTTCGGCTAGTCTGCCTCTTACACTTGAGCCGCCGCTACTTGGCACTGCATTAAATCCTATTTTGATATCTAATAATTGTGCTGATTAGTCACCTCTATCTTGCACTCACTTTCGAACAAGGTATGTCATTGACGTAACTTCCTGTAGCACTTCACCTATATCAACCCACTTTTCAACTAATGAGAAACCAACAACTCGGCGTGTGCTTGAATCAATTCATTGTTCTCATCCAAGCTTAGACAATCATACAGACAGCAACAGTGAGTACAACATAAAACATCTCATGACTAACATCCCATATCTAGTTTCAAGAACAAAATTACATGTGGCTAAACTCTATGTGGTGTCTAAAACAACTTATTTCATGTCTAACTATCTATTTTGTGAAGTCTGAACATTAACCATGTTTGTCCTGCTTCTATTTTGTTGTATATGGAAACTAATACGAGCACCTGATGCTCATCATTTTGGATATATAGCTTTCGGTTCCAGTACTCCTATAATACTTAAACAGTTGGGTTCATTGAGGCACGATAATTTGGAGCATATTCCTAGCTTTTCAATCTGCTACATTGATGCCTTGTTCACATGTTCTTGGACCATGTTTTGTTGGTTAGGTTTGAGGATCGAATTTGTATTGGAAACTTTTTGCAATGTCTTTGTCTATGATGACAAGAGCAAAAGTTTGTAATGTATGCCCTCCTAGAA
>JACGDI010005484.1:727674-739251 GCA_014898725.1 Jacaranda copaia | reverse complement strand
AGCCAAGATTGCTTAGGTGGCAAAGGGAATTCAAATTTTATTTGAATTTCATTTAAATCTTAATTATATTTGGAATCTCATTTCAAATTAATTAAGATGTCATCTCAAATATCATTTGAGTCTTCCATCCAAAAATGCATTCCTCCTATTTAATCAAATTAAACTACTTAATTTAATTAATTATGTTTTAACTTAATTCTTTAAGTCAAATTAGCTTAACTTTTTAAACTTAATTGTTAACTTAACTTTAAGTTAACATGACCAATAGATGGTAATGTTGGCACCAAATAATTAACTCTTTAATTATTAGTCTAATTTAACTCTTAAATTAATTGATTAATTTAACACTTAAATTAATCAAGCCAAAATTGACCTTCAAACTTGGCACCAAAATTCGGTCCGTTAGGATAGAGAGATCCCTTTTCTAACTCCTTAGAAATTTTTTTTCATCAATTAGGAAGCTAATTGAATTTTGTGTGTGACACAATAGGTTTTACCATTCATTGGACATAGGCTTACAACACCTTGTGACTTTCAAATATCTCATATTTATTCTAGTTTAAAATTTCTTTTAAACTAATTGACTCAATTCAATTAATCTCATTAATCGAAGAGTACCCAATCTCCATGGTTGATGTCCAACCTTAAGCCCATGGAGCCTAACTAATTAGTGAAAATAAATATTATGGAGAACCATCATCGCTCTACACGTGCCATGCAAATATAGTCCTTTCGTCTTCTATCTCTTAAAAGAGGCATAGGGCAAAATATTTGTCGACTCCCCATTAGCCTCGATACTATGTCTCTATTTTCTCAATGTTTGAATCCATTTATGTGACCTCACCTTTGGAAAACTCCTTTCCCAAATTGTCACACCACCTTGCACAAGGATTTCTTGGAATCGATCATTATAGAATACATAAGAGATGTACTTGCCCTTCACAATAGGGAGGAGTCAAATTCCATCTTGGATCTCACAAACCTCCATGTTAAATAACTCATACCCAATCTCAACTTAAAAGACTCGCTAAGTGGTTAAGGATGAATTAAAGCATGAGGACCGGACACAAGGTTACCATGGATCCTCAGTTCAAAGGACTAATAATATGCACTAACATAAGTAGGAGAACAAGCCACTACCAACTTGCCACTTCAGCTATCTAGTGGATTCTCCAGTAGGTTTTCAATGCCTTGTTCTCTAACAAGCACCCACTAATATTCACTCGTATCTCATATAATTGCTCATGAAATGGAGCAATCTCCAACCCTTAAATTTATGCATTGTTAGTGCAAGTCTTAGATTCCCCATCTCATAAGATTATATGACTTGGAAGTTTTAAGATCACGATGGTGTGGGACTTATTCCATGGTCACCAACCAAGTCCTGCAGTTTAAGGTGATCTAAGGGCTTCATTCAAATGCAAGCGAAGTATAATAAAGCAGAAGATGAAAGTGGCCATATTAGAAAATATCATTTAATCAGTATTATTTTACAAGGTAATAATTTTGTTCAAAGCAAATCTCATTGGCTTGCAGGGCACTATTCCAATATATATGCATTGTTGTATTAAATTGTGCATCACACAAATAAAAGACTTTACAAATAAGTTGATAAATAATTAAAAATTAAAATATAAAAATGAGCAATAGATAAATGGTTCAACATTTAAAAATTGAAGTAATTAATAAATAAATAAATATAAAAATATATTAGATATAAAAAACTGAATTTAAATTAAGTGATTAACTAAGTTGTAAACAAATCTTATACTCCTTTGGACAATATGAATAAAAAATATAATTTTCAAAGTTAAAGTAAGAAATAATATTCAATTCTATATATGACAAAAAAAAAAGAGTTAAACAACACTTTTTTTAAAAAAAATTTATAGATAATGTAAATTAGGAGCTTGCTATGTTTAAACGCCTAACCTCACACTCTATGTGTAAGACTTATCCCAGTGAGCCAATAATCACTTTGTAGTTAGATAACGCTATGTGCCTAAATAATGATATTAATATTTGTGTTTCACTGTATATAAATTAAAAAGGTTGTAACACCCAAGAAATTTAGTATTTTTGAAAAATAAGGATTTAGAATTCAAGATATTGATTGATCGAATTTTAGGGTTTAGAAAATAAATAAAAAGAATTTAATTGAAAGAAAATAGAAAGTTTTGGGGGTTGAATTGCAATTTGAGAAGACTTGATTGAACAATTTTCATAAATTACTTATGGTCAAAGTGATCAATTCATGCACTAACACAATTTAGGGGCAAAATTGAAGTGTTGGAACCTTTTGGAGGGCTTAATTGAAGAATTGAGTAAGGTTTGGGGCCAATCTCTAATTTGGAAAAGTTGAATTTTATATAATCATCATCTTCATTTTTCTTCATTTCTCCCACATGCACATACACACACTTTCTCACTAGCAAACTTTCTTTGGTGATGACCAAAACTTGAAAACAACCACACCAAACTCTTTCTCATGGCACAAGGATTGCATTGGTAGCCATTTTCCAAATAGTCTCCGATGAACTAGTGGCAGCAAATGGCTAAGAGGAAGCAGCCGATGGTGGTGATGGGTCTCATGGCTCCAGCACATTTCACAATAATCGAGGTGGTGGTTCTTGACGGGCTCAACTCGATGAACGTCCTAGTGGTTTGAGTTTCGCAAAATAGTAACGGGTGGAGCAAAACCAGGCACGGTGGTGCACGATGGCAAGTGGTGGTGTTAAAATTTTGAAGGTGAAATTGAGGGCTATTATGGTGATGGAAGTTGAAATTGAAGTTAGCATTGTGTTTGTTGAGTTGGGGCACACCTTGTGGTGGTGTTGGTGATTGCTTCCAGCAACGGAGGAGTTAGGATAATTTCTTCAACTCGTCAAGACAATCATGGTAATACTCTTAGTTAGAGATTTTGAGGCTTCGTTAAGCACATCTTGGGTAAAATATTGGAATTGGGAAGTTTAGATTTAAGTTTTGGATACTTCGAATTTTCTTCCAAGAAACTTGTATTATGGCAAGATTAGAAATTGGACATATGACTTGTATATATATTTGCACCATACATAGATATACATGTGCTTAGTGGGCCCTGATTGGCATTATTTCATGATAACTTTGGGATAATTGAGTTAATCAAAAGAGACTCGTAAATCTTATATTAGGTTAAAGAGGATGTAGAATTTATATAAGAATTGGACCTATAAGCCATACATTTATGATTTTAACAGTTTAGCTTACTCAAATTTAGTATATTATGTGTTAATTTTGGTTAAATAAGGGGATTAAGTGTTAAAAACTCTAATTTTAAGGATTTGAGACCTAAATGACAATAACTGGGTTAATTAAGAAAATTAGGATGTTACTTTGAATTGGGATAATGATATGAGGTTAATTATTATTAAAGACCCAATTGTATTTCTCTAACAAAATCGACATTATTAGTATGTCTTTATCAAGGCTACCAATTTAGCTGATTAAGTATCAAATTTAGACCATTATTTAAAATATGATTATATAGTTGAATGAAGATCTTGATTATGAACCTATTTTATTGGATTATGTGACGTGGAATTAGGACTTGCGAACCAGTAGACTATTGATGGTGATTGTAGTTTTCTGAGATTATGGAGGTGATGGTTTGCCACTTTGGCCTCGAATATTTTTGTTGTGTGGAAAAACCTATGCGAGGGTTAAATGTGCTTGAACAGTACTTGCTCGTGTTTATTGAAATCTATAATTGATTGTGTCCTTGCTTGTGATTCATCAAATGACTTGTATATCCTATGAGGATTAGTACTTGATTGTTCTTTGATATAAGTTCATACTTGTTCGTCCTGGTACCTAAAACTTCCCAATGTTACTTATCTTGTGCTTGTTCTTAAGTGGTACTTGTTATGGTTCTGCACTTGTTCTCATCTTGTTTTGTTATCGAATGCCTTGCTGGCACACTTGCTCATTCGTATCTTGTTATTTGGCCATGATAGCTTAATCTTACTTATTAAATGTTATTGTTTTACCTTGTCGACAAGATTTGTTAATTAGTACCTAATATATAACTGGAGACTTGCTGGGCTGAGTGCCAATCCTGGCAAAATGCCTAGATACTTGAGATATATTAAGCAACCTGCTTAGGTGTTAGCCATATGCTAAGTAGTCCACTTTGGTATCCACGATACACTAAGCAATCGACTTAGGTATCTACAATACACCATACAGTCTGTATGGGCACATATTGTATACCAAGCTATCACGCTTTGGTAAAAGTACTTGATTGATTGGAATAAGGTGAATCGGATATACATGTCACGTTGTAATATGCTGGACTGCATATGTACTTAGGTTTACTTGAATTCAATTATATTCTGATTACTTGTATTCTACTCATGGAGCAACAAGGATGGTGTAGTTTCTTGGCCTAGTTCAGGCTGACATCCAAGCTAAATGAACTGATGGGGATACCTCCCATAGTGACATCTCCCGTAGTAAATCAATTGAGCTAACTAGGCCATTCACGCCAACAGCCATAACTTTTGAGCTAGTAGCTACTCAAAATTTTGAATTGACAATGCTTGTTTGCTAAACTTGTTCTTGCTTAAATTGTATTTATTCATGTATTAATACTTGATTTAAGGTTTGTTGAGATGTACCTTCCTCGACAGGTCCTTTTTGCCTATTGTTTAAGTTATTCCTCATTAAGTCCTTTGTACTTACCCTCCCATACTATTCATATTTTTCTTCAACAAGACAAGATGATGAACATCCCAAACAGGGATTAGGTGATGAACTTGGACTCTAGGTTGAATCAACGAATATATTTTGTAATAGAATTGATGTTTGTAAATGCTTATAGGTACCCTTAATGTTTTGCATAACTCAGAAATATTGTGATATATAGGATTGAGTCAATATCTGCAATATGTATATAATGTGGTGTGTTGAATGTTATGGAACCACTAATGGTACGCATTTAGTATCTATGCTACATGTAATGGGATCATCTAAGGCTTGTATATAGCATTTTGTGGAGGTTTGCTTGAGTTGAAATCCACTACTATTTCTAATAAGTTTGGAAAGTTTTTTATGGGCCTAATATTTATTTATGCAGTAAGAATTAAGACTGAACTAGGTGGCACCTCAGGTAAGGGCTACCTCGAGTGGGGTGCTACAAAAGTACACATATATATACATATATTTCTATCCACATTGACGAATTCAGTTAATTGCAATATAATACTATACTATGTTGATTTTTTATTGTATCATGCCCATTTTTTGAAAAGTTTTTATATGAAACTTTCAAGTTAGTTCAATATGATTAATACTTCTTAGCTACTTAGATGTATTATTCAAATTGCGTTGGAAAATAGTAAAGTAATCGGTTAGGTAATCAAGGATGAAAATAAATTACATTTGGTGCGGACTCGATGTCCAATTCGACAAATTATTATTAGAAAATTAAATATGAGAAAATAATGATATTAAAAAAAAACTAAATATATGTAAATTCATCCATGCATAATTTAGATTCTGGTTGTATTTATAAGATATCACGTGTGTTTTACATGGGTATACACATTTAATTGACACATACTTTTTTATATAAATGTGTCATATAAAATACATACAATATGGCATATATACATAGAAATGTGGAATACAAAATTCAAACTGATATATATATATATATATATGCTTATATAATATTTTGTTGGATCAAATTGAATCTGATCGCATTTAGGGCACTAAAAAATCAAAATATCCTTTTGATCTTTGTTATAATCTAAAATTGATGGTTGAAATTTGATCAAACATTTACTATCTTTATTAAGCTACAATACTCCAATTAAAGTAAATCATTCAAATTATATCAAACTAGGATTGGACACCATTTATGTCATTTAATTGAGCATATATCAAATATTATTAAAATCGCAATATATCTCTAACATGTTTGACAATACATATATATCCTAGACATGTTTCACATATAATACGATTTTTTAAAATATACATTGAAAAGTATAGTAATAGTAAGATATTATCACAAAATAAAAAATTTTAGAAACTACTTAAAAATATAGTTACCGTATTAAATTCTTTTTTTTTCCCTTGTATTTATTTATGGGTAATCTTTTTCAAAATATAACAAATACATTAATAGAGTTCAGACATGATCACCAATATAAACGCGCTAATTATATATAAATACATATAATATATATAAAATACCTAACTAAGATATACATATATATTTTTCTATATTATCTGACCGAGTGAAAAGTTTTTATGTCATTTTGTCCTTGTCATTTCTACATGTCAAAATAGAAATGTGAAACCTGCGGCCTGTCTTCTCACTCATTTATGGAAAGTGAACCTTCAAAATTCTACGCCGGGAGTAGTATTTATATGGCCATCAGACCCGGCTTCGGCATAGAAAAATCTGAACTCCCAACAAAATAATATAATCCATGGCTTCTTTCCTCTCAATCAGTTCATGGGTATCCCCCATCAGCCCCTGCCCTTGCTCGTCCTCCTGGTCTTTCTTCCCTCAGCCAAGGGGCCGCCGGTTTCAGCCCTCTTGCAATGCCAGTAATGGCGCGGCAACCAAAATCAGAAGAGTAAAAATGCCCAAACGTTCAAGAGAGATGTTACACCGCAAAATCAAATCATACAATCTAGTCCCGAGACGTGAAAATAAACCCTAAATAAATGATATTAATAATTCAAAATTATGAAGTTAGAGAAAAACTCATATAAATCCAATACTAGTATAATAATACAAAAACTCATGTATCATTACCTAACTTCAACTAAAACAACCAGAATCCACAAAAAATAAAATAGAAATAATAAGCTTAGGAAAACGCAATAGTCTATTGCAAAATCTAATCTACGACTTCAGTCTTGATTCTTATCATACGTAGGATCAACCTCCTCACTAGGGCCAAGATTAGATTTGCCAAAAAGAAGTTAAAGAAAAGAAAAAAGTGTGAGTAAAAGATTTAGTGAATGCCAAATGCGTACAATGTGAGTTTATGAATTTAACATAATTTGTATAGTGCAAAATATTCGAGATTTTGTACATTGAAAATATTTGAGAAAAACATAAGTGGAGACATTAAACAATCAAGCAGTAATAGTCAAGAATTTTAATAAATAATTTCCTAGAAGTGAAAATTGTTAAACAATCAAGCAGTATCAAATTAAGAATTTAATAAACTATTTCCTAGACTAACAACTTAAATGTGATGATCGGACAGTGTTTGTTGTAGCTGGTCCATCTTATGACTCCCACCGTAATAGTTCCTTATCACTCCAGATAAAGTGCGACCTTACTAAAACAATGCCTGAACATCCTTGGGAATTCAAATGACCTATTTCATCCACAAACGGCATCTATTACCCGATAGGAGATTAGGCCATGGGGGCTTGGGGTTCAACCGGCCAGCTTGCTACTACCTAGTGAAGTCCCTTGCACACTCAGATCAAGTTGGATCCAACTAACAGTAATAATAGCAATAATAGTAACAGTAATCAGTTGATCATCAAATTTAATTGCTAATCTAGAAGCATAAAAAAAAAGTCATAAAAGCATATGTTTTCTTTTATCTAGAAATAAAACAAGATTTTTTTTTGTACACAGTCAAATACATATATAATGTAGTGTATATTGAAAAGAAGTTCATAGCATGCGTTACTACACATATTTTTTATCCTTCTAGTTTTGAAAAGTAATATCATATAATAGCTATAAATTTAACCACTCACCTTCAAGATCAATCCTAAGGGTCAATTACTTATCTCATAGTCAATCAAATAAAACGTTGAGTTACCTAATTCATTTAATAAGAACATCAATCATCAATTTAACTGACTAACAAGACAAAATTTACTTTGGACTTGCCAAATATATGCATACTCACAAAACTTATCAAGAATTTGTCCTTTCATATATACTTTGTTGATTCACTCATAACATTCTTTCTAGATATTCAATTGACTCAATTCTTATGGCAGTACAAAGCTAAGAAAGAGTACTAAAACTATTATGATGATGATGCAGTTTAAATTGGCTAAGAGAGAAAAATTGAGTTCAAGAAGCAGCAATGGTGCAAAAGCAAATTTCCTACTTTTTAGGAAATTTTTCAATGTGACACATGATTGTATATAAGCAATAACTTTTATTACAAGACTTGGATGAAGGTGATTCAAACTCTTGTAAAAACCTAAGATATATATCTATAATTCATATGCTGACCTTATTCCCAATTAAATTGGAATCAATTAGTAAAATTTTTCACAATATTTATTCTGGGAAAATCAAAGTCATGTATTTTTTATATTGCCACACCATAGTATTTTAGCTATAACTTTCTCCCTATCCATTGGATTAAAGCGATTTAAATGTCTATAAAAACATAAGATACAGGTCTTCAGTTCTTATGTTGACCATATTTCCAAATTAAATCAAATTCAAATAGCAAAAGGTGTCACAATATTCTATTCTATGAAAATCGAAGTCCTATATTTTCTATATTGCCACACCGTAGTATTTTAGCCATAACTTTCTCCCTATGCACCAGATTAAAGTAATTTAAATATCTATAAAAACATAATATACAGATATTCAGTTCTTATGTTGACAATATTTCCAAATTAAATCATGTAGCAAATAGGGTCCAAATATTCTATTTAAGGAATATCGAAGTCTTGTATTTTCCATATTGCCACACCATATATTTTAGCCATAACTTTCTCCCTATGTATTGGATTAAAATGATTCAAATGTCTATAAAAATCTAAGATACAGATATTCAGTTCTTATGTTGATCATATTGCCAAATTAAATATAAATCATTTAGCAAAAGGTGCAACAATATTCTATTCTAGGAAAATCGAAGTCTTGTATTTCCATACTTGATACATCTTAGTATTTTGGTCATAATTTTCTCTATATAAATTAGATTGAGGTGATTTAGGAGGCATTAGAAACATAAGACACAAACCTAAAATTGATATGTTGATTATTTTACTTAATTCTATCAGGATGAAGTAGTAAAGCTGTCACAAATATCTATTTTTAAAAAAAATAATCGAAACTTAACAGCATCAACTATTGAATTTTGCAATTATCAAATCTACAAACTCATTAATGACCTTGTGTAATTCTAATGAACTTCCTGCCAATGATGTTTCCTTTTCCTTTCCCCTCTTCTGCAACTGTTGTCCCGTTTCCTTCTTCCCCCTTTTCTCCTTTCATTTACTATCAAATGTAATTAGAGTTTTGATCCATAGGAAAAATATATATAACGGGAGTGTTTGATATGAGAGGGATTTTTATTAACGTTTTCTTTCTAGAAGTAGGATAAATCTTTTATAATTTTAGCATCTTTATTATTGATTCCCATAGTTTCAATGATTCAAGTCTTAGTGTTGATAACATTTTAATTGGGACAATTATAATTTTAGTCCTCAAACATAACCACTTATTTGCTTTGAGTCCCTAAACATTCTTGAATTATAATTTTGCCCTCAAATTGATGATTTTTTAATAGTTCTCATCTTTATCGTTACTTCAGGTGTCAAAAACTAATAGAACTTGGTCACATGCTATGCACATGACCGAAAAAATTATAATTTTGGCCCTTGAACATAGTCACTTATTCACTTTTCGTCCCTAAATAATTTTAAGTTACATTTTTTTGTCATCAAACTGCCATTTTTTTAATGAATTCCATCTTTGCCGTTACTTGTGCCATTAAAGCTAATAGAAAGTGGCCATGTGACACAAACATGGCCACTCTTGCAAGGAAAACAATAGATTTCTTAGGGTTCTTTCAACTTCACTTGTTTACATCTTTGCCATCTTCCGATACCTTGTTATAACATGCCAACATCTGTTTCAAGACTGAAAAACTTAAATTATTGAGACTGACTAGTAAGTTATTATACAAAAAGATTAATTCAAGGATAATTAAAAAAGAGAGTGATAGAGACAAGCTATTAGCTGATAATGAGCTGAAAACCAACTCTTGCAAATGTGTACAAAAATGACTTTTACTCAAGCAAACAACAAAAATGGATAAGAGACAGACTATGCATGTTGAAGACTTGTCTCTCTGATGGAAATGGATATTTTATCAATATTATTATTTTATTATTTCCTCAATATGTATTTGAAATTAAAGTTCTTATGGCAAACCTAGAATTTTAATATTTGTATTACTTAAAAGTAATAGTTTGTAGTATTTTTTATGTCAACTAATTATATTTCATGTATTTATTTTAAATAATATTTTCAAATTTTTTTGAATATTCATACAAGAATTTATATTTGATATTAAATTTTTGTTTTACTATTATTTTATTTGTAGCTCTTTCGATTTATCCAGATAAAAAAATTTATATACTTTAATTTGAAAAATGTACCTCGAATAATGTGATTTTATAAAATATTTAAAAATATAATAATTTTATTAAATTGTTGAAATTATTTCAATTTTCTTATCAAATGAATGAAGAAGTACTATATATTTTTATGTAAAAAAATATTCACTAAATTTATTAGCACCGGATTTACCCATTTCTTATTATGTGAATACAAGAAAGAATTTTTTTTATTTTGTTTCTATATAATATCATGTGCTTTGATAAGTTTATTTTGATTGATTGAATCTTTACTTATTTATAATATTGTTTTATAGAAAAATCAATTTGTTTCTCTTCAATAAATAAATTATTTATAATAAATTATATATAGAGAGCTAAAAATCAAAATTTCATTGCCAAGCAAATATATATTTACACAATTGATATATTTCATATTTAGTAATTTATATTCACTTTGATAATATGAACTATAAAAAAATAAATGAATATACGAAGTAGTGAAATTATCTAATAAATATGAGCTCTAATAAATACTAATTTATTTTTTTCATTTAAAGAGTGAAATTTTTTTTCCTTTTAATTTACTTATTCATTTTTATGCAACAAAGCTTAAAATTTTACCCCATAAAATTAGTTGATGACCAAGTTATTTCCAAATCATAACCAATTTTTCATATTTAATATTTTTTTATATTTATATAGATACAATCACATTATTTTAGTTGAAGTAACAAAATATTCAATTATTTCTAATAATGGAATTTGTTAAAAAAAAATGACAGTTTGAAGATCAAAATTGAAATTTGAAATTATTTAGAGACGAAAAGTGAATAAGTGATATGTTCAAAGACCAAAATTATAATTTTCCTAGTGACCGAGTTCTGTTAGTTTTGACATTTGAAGCAACGGCAAGGACAAAAATTGTTAAAAAATTGTCAATTTGAGGGCAAAAGTGTAACTCGAAATTGTTTAGGAACTAACAACGAATAAATGGTTATGTTTGTGGACCAAAATTATAATTTTTTTCCATTTTAATTCAAGTTAATTATGACTTGCTCTACCCAAAAATTAAATATCTACAAATATATGCATATATATGAAACTAAATAATAGCCATTATTATTTAGCCAAGAGATAATTTAATGTTGTATGTATATTTTAACAAAATGATACTCCATG
>JACGDI010005484.1:698493-727551 GCA_014898725.1 Jacaranda copaia | reverse complement strand
CAACAAATCTTGCTTCTTCGTCCAATCCTTAGCTGATCGCATACATCCCCCTGAACTGGAAAAATGTGATCTTGCCACAAATGCGGTCACCGGAGAGAGAATAGAATGTTGCCCTCCTGTTACGGTCAAGATTGTTGATTACATTCTCCCTCCGTCAAATATCAAGCGTTTCAGGCCCACTGCTCATATGGTCACGCCTGAATATATATTAAAGTACAAAACTGCCATTGATAGAATGCGGGGGTTGCCAAAAGATGACCCGCGTAGCTTCATGCGGCAAGCCAAAGTCCATTGTGCTTACTGCAATGGTGCCTTTGAACACCCTTTCGGGTCAGGAAATAAGGAGATTCAGGTTCACAAATCGTGGCTCTTTTTCCCTTTCCACAGGTGGTACTTGTATTTCTATGAGAGAATCTTGAGGTCATTGATCGACGACCTGGCTTTCAATTTGCCGTTTTGGAACTGCAATGGAGCTCCCAGCGGCATGAAGATTCCTCCCATGATCCTGGAAGAGAAATCGACGTTGAACGACGAAAACCGAAACCCAAAGCATTTGAAGTCCATCATGGATCTTCCCTCCGATGGCAAAGACAAGTATAACATACGTCCAAAGGATAATTGGTTCATTATGTGGAAGGAAATGATTGACAATGCCCAGTGCATTGAGAGTTTTGTATGTCTGAATTACAAGAAAGGGGATGACACTGATACAGGGAGGGCACAGTCGTGAGGAGCTCACGCACAACCCTCCACAGGTGGGGAGGTAGAATACCAGACCCGCCAAAGAACACTGGAGAGGACCTGGGCTACTTCTACTCTTCAGGCCGAGACCCACTTTTCTACTCCCTCCATGCCAACGTCGATCGCCTTTGGACCATCTGGCGAGACGGCAGAGGCAGAAGGGAGAAGGGAGAAGGATTTCAAAGACCCAGACTATCTGAATGCCCAATTTCTTTTCTACGATGAAAAAAAGCGACTCATCCGCGTCAGAGCCGCTGATTGTCTGGAGCAGGACAGGATGGGTTACGTTTTCCAAACCAATGGAGTAGACATTCCATCGCTTCGTGCAAAGCGCCCACCCGTTCCAAGACGGCCTAGAGTGGCAGCAACCGGAGCTCGCGATGCCCAGAAAGTAGATGCTGTGCAGTTTCCCCTTAAGTTGGGCAAGACCGCCAAAGTCTTGGTCGATAGGCCAAAGAAATCAGAAAAACAGGACAAAAATGAGAGAGAAAAGGATATACTAGAGATAGTCGTCGAGGTGGACACCCAACAGTTTGCAAAGTTCGACGTTCGTGGATGATGAAGATAAAAATGCGGAGAAATTAACCAGGGCTAAGTACACGGGGACCCTCTCACAGATACCGCATGTTACATCCCAAAATCAAAACATACAGTTTAATCTCGAAGCGTGAAACTAAATCTCAAATAAAAATATATTACTTATCTAAAATTATGATCTTAAATATTAAAAAAAATAAAAACCTTCAAGATTCATAATAATTCAAATAATTCTAGCAATATAGAAACTCAAAATGCCCAATATTCTTCCCTCAACTAGAAAATCATTAAAGGAGAAAAACTGATTTGCCAAATCAGCAATAAAGCTAAAGATACTGCAAAGTCCTTAGTTCAAAAGAAAACCCTCAATTCCGATTCTCGTCAGAAGCAAATTCAACATCCTCACTAGGGCTAAGGATTTAGGTCTACCAGAAGAAAGTTAAAAAAGAAAATGAGTGTGAATAAAAAACTCAGTGATGCATAGTGTGCACAATGTGAGTCATGAATTAAAATCATTTGTATAGTAAAATGTTCAAGAATTCGTACGGTGCAAATATTTGAAAAAAGATAAGTGAAATTCATAAAACAATCTGGCAATAATAGTCAAGAAGTTTATAAATAGTCAAGCAATAATCAATCAAGAATTTTATAAACAGTTTTCCTACACTATTAACTTAAATACAATAATCAAACAATGTTTACTATAGCCAGTCAAACAGTCAATTAGTATTACCACAGCATGATAGCTTGGCACAGTGTAGATGCCCAAGGACAAATCCCAAGCACATTGCTAATACCCAAGGGGAAATCCTTAGCATATCGCTTGTACCCAAGGGAAAATTCCTATCGTAAGCGTAGCACCTAAGGGGTAATTCCTAGCATACCACTGACACCAAGGGAAAAATCCCTAATATGTCTAGTATAGCCAAACA
Organism: Jacaranda copaia; assembly: GCA_014898725.1. Lineage (NCBI taxonomy): Eukaryota > Viridiplantae > Streptophyta > Magnoliopsida > Lamiales > Bignoniaceae > Jacaranda > Jacaranda copaia. Next base: position 725,341 of record JACGDI010005484.1, on the reverse strand, counting down.
TCTCGTCAAAATGGCACTAAACAACTCTCCATACAAATATCCAGTCAATAAACAGTTGATCATCAAGTTGTTAGTCTAGAATTTTTAAAAAAATCATAAAAGCGTAGGTTTTCTTTTATCCAAAAATTAATTATTTTTGTGCATAGTAAAATACATATATAGTGTGGTGTAAGTTGAAAAGAAATCACAAACAATTATATAATAGCATATGTCTTTCTAAGTTTTAAAACGTACAATATATAGTATTTATAGGTTTAGACACTAACCTTTGAGATCAATCCTTGAGTCAATCTCCTGTCTCAGAATCAATCGTATCAACAGCTAAGCCACCTAATTCATTTATTAAATACTTTAATCACCAATTTAACTATTTAACCAGACAAAACTCACTAGGACTAGTCTTCTGGGTACTATTAACTTGTAGTACCTTAAACCCAGTAATACTAAAATTTTCATCAATATACTAAAGTCACACGTCATTAATAAATCTAACCAAATTCACTTGAATAATATATTCCACAATAAGTGATATCTTAATATGTACTTTTGGACAAGCCTGACATTGATTTATAAAGAATACTACTATCCCTTTTCCATTCTCAGTTCATTATCTACATGTATACATATATAACACAAACACACTAGATAATTGGAATTGGTTGAATATAAAATTCAAAATTGCTTCTCCCCTAGTCAAAATTGATGGCTCCATAAGAAAATTAAATTAAATTGTCAATTTTTCAATTACCCGACACATTTGCCACTGCATTAAATTGGAATTGGTTGCATGTAAAATTCAAAATTGCTTCTCCCCTCGTCAAAATTGACAGCTGAAAAATGAAAATGTGTTGATTGAAATTTTGAAGTTGTGCTAATATGGTCATCATTTGCAGCTCATCACTATTATCTAATAGAAAGGCAAAGAACCAAATTTTAAGCTATATTTTGAGAAATTTTCAAACTAAGAACAAAGAATATATTTAGGGCTAAATAATAAAAAGAATTATGTTCCAAAGGAGCAAAAGAGAAAGAAACAAAATTTTTATGAGTATATAAACTAATCCAAAATGCTGAAATTGAAGGAATTAACCCACTTTCGCAGTAGAGGAATGAAAAATAGAGGAAGAAAAACTGACTAGTTTCCACTTCCTCATTCTCTCTATCTCTTTACTTCCATTCCATCATTTTTCTTTTTCTTTTTTTTTTTATTTTGATTGAGTAGCTAAGGTTTTCGATGGTGGAGACTAAATGTACGGGATAAGTTTTGTTTCATCTAAAACTCTAATTATTAAACTCCTATGAATAAGATAACCCTATAATTAATTTGTATTCTTAATCTAGGATTTGGACTTGTTGCTCTTCGTACATCAACTCTTCTTGAAGTGACAAAATTTTATATTTGTAATATGCTAAGGATCCTCTTGATATTTACATAGTTGTGAAACATAAAAGATATTATGTATTTCCATAATGTTTGATAGTGAAATAAGTCGACAAGCTACTACTCCAATCATTGCAAATCTTTTTTTGAGTGACAATTTAGGAACTCCATATCTCGAACACTAAATTCCAATACTCTTCTTCTATCATCTATCTAGATCTAAGTCATGAGTTGGATAATTTTGCTCACATAGTTTTGATTTTTTTTAGGTATTGGAAAACTAAGAGAAAGAACTAAAACTTTTGTATCGATATCGCAGTCCAAATAAGCCAACATCAAGGTGTAAAATTGAGCCTTAGGTACCATTCTTAATCATAACATTACTGAAGCCCAATAGTCCATACATATCCTCAAAGTCCAATATTTGTCTTTATGAAGAAACACTAAGGTTCCCAAGGAGATGGACTTGGTCAAATAACTTATTTTCAATTAGTTGTTGCAACTGTACGTCAAGATCTACTTGTGCCATCATATACAACACTACAAAAAAACTAACTTTCACCAAAAAAAAATACCGTCGGTAAATTAAAAAAATCCGTTGGTAATATATTTTATGATGGATTTATCGACGAAAATTCTCCATTGGCAATAGCCTCGCCGGTAAATTTTACCAATAGATTTTAAGTCCGTCAATAATAATTATCAATAGATTTTCTGATGGATTTTCTGTTGATAAATTTTGTATGAACATTGGCTATATATTACCAACAAAAATCCATCGGTGAATATTTACTAACTAATTATCCATTGGGAAATTTAGTTTTTTTTTTTCTATTGGTAATCCATGGGTAATATTTACCGATGGATTTTTCATCGGGTAAATTTAGTCTTTTTTTTTATTTTGATTAACAATTCATTAGTAATTTTCATTGGGAAAAAAAAACCTTTTTTGTACAATTTTTTAAATCAAATTTTAATAACTTGTAGCAATTAAATGTACTAATTAATACTAAATACAAAAAAAATTAAACAAACATTAAATATTAATTCTTCATCAAATTTGTCATCTAATAATATTAACCACATTTTCACCAAACCAAAACCTCAAAAATCATCACAATTTTGACGAACTAATTCAACACAACCATAATACAACAAACATAACATCAATGAACTACAAACTTTGAGAAAACCACAACACTAAATCACAATTCAAAAAATTAAAACTTCAACAAATCTTTCAACAGTTAAATCTACATAAAATGCTAGTCAAAAGTACCAAGTTCACAAAACTACAAACTCCATAAAACCACAAAACAAAACCATAACTTCAAAAAACTAAAACTTCAACAAATTATTCAAGGATTAGGTCACATAAACTGCAAGCCAAAAGTACCATAATATCCAAGTGAAAATTATCTTAATGCTTCTCTATTTATGAGTCTTTACCACCTGGATCTTCTCTTGTTGTTGAATTGCCCTTTCCAACATCTTAGATCAACTTTTTTGATAATATCTTCAACTGAAGATGACACTCGAGGTAGTTTTTGTTGCTACGATAGCCTTTGAATATCTTCATATTTCTTTCTAATTTTTTCGTCTCTTTTTCTTATAACTTCAAAAAGACTGGCCGCAGTCCTCTCAAAATGCTCAAAATAATCTTTCACTATTTTCTCTAGTTGTTCAATCCTAGAGATAGACTCCACATGATCTAAATTGATAAATGCGGACGGACCAGATACAAATGATGAGGAACCCAATAACTCACCAACAGTTCTATTGTGCCCAAATCTATATATAAAACCTTTAGATGGGCAACCTGTTGCCTCCATCCATGGGTTTGCATCAAACAAGGGCTGAGAGGAAGCCTTATTACCATGCTTCTTCAAAATATTTCCATGATATTCTTCCTACATAAGTAAATTAAATGTAATTAGAAATATTTTATTTGATTAGTAAAAAGATCAAAACAAAGTTTAGAAAAAAATAATAAATGCAGATTATTTCACTTACATGAACTCTTTTAGACTTACTATCAATAAAATCAGCTAGTCCACGCTTTGTCTTGTGGGTGTAGTCAAACACAGCAAGTTGAGTCACATTTTCAAACCCTTGTTCTATTTACTATGTTCAAATAAAATCAGTTCATTACATTAACTTTTTAATTAAATTAAATAAAAACCTTAATGTAATTAAATATAATGCATTTGATAACTTAATTTGAAATATTAACTTACCATCCTTTTATCATGCTCCCTAAATAGAATAGAACCAGAAGTATGCTTTGTGATGGATCCATCTTTTTCTATCATCCTATTTTTTCTAGCAACTTCTCGCTTTGCTAGAAATTCTAGAGTTGCAGAAACTTCATCAACTAATTGGTTCCACTCTTCAACACTCAACCATGTGGGCCCATGGCCTTTCATTTTCTTAGAATATATCCAATCTCCAGCTGCAATCATGGTAGCATTGCGAGCATCTAATAACATCCACTCATGTTCTTTGCAGCTACATGGTTCCATGACTTCTTAATACCTAGCTCAACCTCAGGTAACCATGTATAATACTCCTTAAACATTGTAAGCAAGCAATAAATCAATAAACAATTAATCTTATAAATCAAGTAATTCATCAATGCACATTAATACTTACTTGAAATTTTCCAAACATATTATCCTTAGCATGGTTTGTAACTTTTCCCCAGCTAGGCCATGGACCTAGATAACCTTGCCAGATGAGTGTGATTCTTCTAGTCACACTTATGTCATTAAATCTATTACAATGATATCAAAATAAAATGAAAAATCAATATAAGTAATAAAGACTTTCAAAATCATGCAAGCATAAATTACTATAAATTCTTCAATAAGAGTGTAAATGCTAAACAATTTAAATAATGTAAAGATTTATAAATATTGCCCATTTCCTTCTGATTCTATCAAAAACTATGTGCCACTATTATGTGGAGCATGATCACCTTGGTTAGGTCCTCTAGTTCTTAATAATGTAGAAGCATGAGTACCAAGTGAATGTGAATCTATCTCATATGCATGTAAACTAAATTTTCCAACATCTTCATTCAATGTCCGTTGAACTACTTCATTAACCTGAGTAGGTGGAACCTCTAAGTTTGTTTCAGAATTAACTGCTCTTTCTGCATTTATGTTAGATGTTTCATGCTCCACATTTGTACTAAATCATGTGACACTTTGCTCTTGTCCCCTATCCCTAGAGCCTCTTCCTCCTCTTCCTCTTATTGTCATCTTGCAAAAAAAAGGTAACAAATAAACATTAGTAGAAATTAGTTTCTACAATATTAGAAAAGTGTAAAAAGGTAAATATTCACTAATGTATAATGACATAATACCAAACATGGACATAAACAATTTAGAGTAAAATGACATAAATGCAATCATGCAAGCATAAATTTGAAGAGAATAAAAATGTTTAGAATGACATAGATTTCAACAAAATGACATCATATAAAACTTCCAACATTAAACAACCAAACTACTACAAGTAAGATTTCAAGAGAATAAAAGACCAACTATGAATATAATGATTGAATTAATAACAACTTGATCTTTATATTCTAAGTTATCATCACTACTAAAATCTTCAACTATTTCTGCTTTGTCATCTTTCTCCTTATCCTCTTCTCAACATCAATATCTTCACCTTCAACAGGTCGAACCTTCGAGAGATCAACTTCTAGTTCAACATCATTTTCATTTAATAAAATATTTATTTGATCCGGATCAACTATAATGGGAACTTTATGTAGTGTGGATGTTTGATAATCTTAAAAAGCACCTTCTAGAATGATCTCAAAATTGTCATCATGTCCTTCTATCAACAGGATGTTTGTTTTACTCCTAGCCTTTATTTTGGAGACATCCATCCAATCACATCTTTTCCTAATTGGAGAGGGGAAACTAGAATAGTACATTTGTTGAGCTTATTATGCCAAAATAAAAGAGTCATTTATGTTGAGCTTTCTTTTTTGATTAATCTCCACAAGCCTAATATGTGGATACACCTTAACCCCTCTATTAGAAACATCATACCAATGTCATTTAAATAAAAAGGCATTATTTCTGGTACCATAAAATTCCAATTCTATCACCTCTCCCAACAAACCATAATAATCTACTTCATTTACAGTCCATGAGCTCCCTTACACGCAAACACCACTATTCATTATTGATTTATTATTCCCATAGCTAAGAGTATGAAACTTGAATCCGTTTGTAAAGTAACCTTTATAAGATTTAACCCATCAACTTGGACCCTGGCATATAGATTTTATGTGCTTATCAATAATATTGTGATTAGCTATGACCTGTTAAGAGCACACATTAATAAAAATATTAGATATATAATATATCTAGTATATTGTGCACTAAACTATAACTATCACTCACATAAGATATCAACCACTTTGGGAAGTCCCTATCACGTAATATGCCAAGATTTTCATCAGTCATCCTAGGATATTTTCTCATAATGTTTTCATCAAATTGGCTGAAAAGGTGTGATTTTTAAAGATTAGTATCTATTGTCTACCATAGTACACACTTATCTCAAGTAATCTAGGAATCATACTTACTCTTCAAATGGAGTGATCTCAACATAATTCAACAAAACATATTTATGAGCAACACTCAACTCATCGGCATCCAATATTTTCATAGGTTGTTGTGTGCCAAATGCTCTTCTTGGATGAGTGAAAATAGAAAGACAACCCCTATTTTCAATCTCACCACCGTCATCATTTCTTAGAACTCAAGTTAATCTTGTTTTTACATTAGGCTCAAAATACAAAGAGCAAAATGTTGCAACTTCCTCAATAATGTATGCCTCGACAATTGAAGCTTTCACTTGAGCTCAATTCTTCACTTTTTTCTTCAAATGATGAAGAAATCTAACTCATAGAAATCAATTAAAAATATATAAGAAGACATATTTTAAAAGTTTACTAAATTAAATAATAATTTTGTAATTATAATTAATGTACCTCTCAAATGGATACATCCATCGATATTGTACTGGGCCACCAACCTTAGCTTCATAAGCTAAATGGATTGGTAGGTGTCCCATGTAAACAAAGAATGCTGGTGGGAATATTTTTTCAAGTTTGCATATGATTTCCATGATACTCTTCTCCAATTGTTCCATATGATCAACATGCAATATAGTTGACCATATATCTTTAAAAAAGACATTGAGCTCTTATATTGATTCCTAAATTGATTTTGGCAATAGATCACTAAATGAAATTGGAAGCAATCTTTGAAAGAACACATGGAAATCGTGACTCTTAATCCCACAAAATTTACATTCCTTTTCATTTACACATTGAGCTATATTTGAAGCATATCCATCAAGAAACTTCAATTGTTTAGCCCAATTGCACACTTCTATTACTTGTTCTTGACTTAATGTGTATGATGCTTTATATTTACAAGGCTTCCCATTCTCATTATAAAATAAATGTAGTTTAGGCCAACTATAGTACAACTCCAAATCCTTTCTTGCATTTCCATTATCCTTTGATTTGCCCTTTGAATCCAAAATTGTATGAAAATATTTTCAAACACATTTTTTTCTATCTACATAACATCCAAATTGTGATGGATTTAATTATGAGCCTAACCAAAATCAGGTAAACTTTGAGGATTGCCAAGTCTATCATATGTCATAGGAGGAAACTAAGATACCTGACTTCGCAATTCTTCACCTAATAGTCATGAAAGAGATGAACCTTTTTCTATTATGTTTTTTTTTGAATTTGTTGGCTTGCTTTCTAAATGGATGGTGAGAAGGGAAAAATTGCCGATGACAATCAAACCATGAAATTTTATGTCCATTTGAAAGATAAAACGACTTTGTGTGCTCCATGCAATAAGGATACAATAGTCGACTATGAGTACTCCAGTAAGAAACCATGCCATAAGCAGGAAAATCATGTATTGTCCACAATAACGCTGCTCTTATTTGAAAGTTTTATTTTGAGTACACATCATAAGTTTGAATTGCATCAGTCCAGAGCAACTTCAACTCATCAATCAAGGACGTAAAAACACATCCAACTTTCTCCCAAGAGACTTTAGACCCGAAATTACCATATTCAAGAATATGTAAAATGTCTGCATACACATTCCTGGAGGAAGATTGTATACGACTACTGTTACAAGCCAACATAAATATGGTTTACCAACATTATTAAATGGAGTAAATCCATTAGTGCATATTCCCAATCATACGTTACATGGTTCAAAAGAAAATGATGGGTGACACTGATAAAAGTATCTCCATGCTTTACCATGTGCCATGTGTGTCATACTTCCATCCTCAAAAACCAATTTTTGTAGTGCCAAGTCATTTCCTTAATAGTCAAATTTGACATATAAAGTCTTTGAAGTCTCAAAGTTAGCAACAAGTAATGTAAGACCTTAAAAAGCATATCTTTCTTAGAACCTAAATACCTTGACTTGTATCTATCATGACCACATATTGTACAATTGGTCAAATATTTGTTTTCTTTGTAGTACAAGATACAATTATTAACGCAGACATCAATTTTCTAATTACCAAGGCCAAGGTTTACAACCATCGTTTTTGTACTATACAAGCTGCTTGGCAACTTCATCTTCTAGCATCATACTTTTAACAATTGTAGTGAGGTGATTATAGCATGCTTGTGGTAAATTGAACTATGATTTGACATTTAATAATTGAGAGACAAGTGAGAGGTTAGTATGTTTCTTGCAAACCTCCCATAAAGGCTCATTAGCATCTTTCAAAAGGTCAATGAACTTTTGTTCATTAGGATTAGGTAATTGTTCATTGCTTTCAAAATTCTCATCACTATTGAAACCCCAACTAAAGTTGGGTCCAACAGCATTCATTACCATTTCCGTCAAACCAAAATTTTCCTCACCCCTAGAGCATAAAGGTCTTTCATGAGAAGGCCTATTTTCATAAGACTCACCATGTGTGGTGCAAACAATGTAACCACACTCAAATCCATTTTTTTTAGATGAAAATACACATCATGTCATCTCAAAAATTTCTTGTTGTAGCATTTAGAACAAGGACATCTTATTTGACTGTCGTGCACTACTCCTAATTGAGAGTAAGCAAAATCTAAGAATTCAATAACCTCATTTTAAAATTCAAATGTAATATTTCCTCTATCATTGAATCGATGCCACATCCAACTATGATCACTAGTCATGATTACTGTATTTTGAAAATATATTTAATGAAAAACTCTAAAATCTAATTTACAAGGTAGCATGTTAAATAGGGCTAAAGCATTGCATAACAGAAACTAATCATTCTAATTTAATGCTTAACATCGATGACAATTGCTACTATATTAGATAAGATTCAAAAATTGCTACTATTATTTCATTTCACAATTGCTACTATATTAGATAAGATTCATAAACAAAAGAAGGAGAGGAGAAACTAATTCAATTAGCATTCAAGAGTGCTTAATTTATCCTATATTTTTTCTTAAACTAATTTTTATAAGGAAATTGTGAAGATTTTTTTGTCCTAATTAACTAAATGCAAATTATAAGTAAAATAAATCCCTCAAATTCAATGTCCACAAGTTCCCAACGTAAGCTCACTACTATAGAAAAACTCACAAATTGAAATAAACCAACACAATATCTAAAATAATTGACTAAATAATTTATCAACACAATTCATATAATTACACCACAATTTCTCAACACAATTCATAAGCAATAATTTACCTTTTACAATGCCCAAAGATGCAAAATTTTTAAACATGCAAAATTAAATAAAACATTACTAAAATTATAAAATTTCAAAAAAAAAAAAGGAAAAAATGTGTGGGTAGTAGCTGACAGGGGGGGAGGCCAGCAGCTACTAGCCTCACCTGGGTAGGAGCCAACAGATCTGCTGGCTCCAGTTTTTAGTTCCTACAGCATCTCACCGGCAAAAGCGTCGGTGAGAATGTTAGGCAAGTAAGGGTAAAACAAAAATAAAAGAAAGAAAAAAAGAAAGAAAGAAAAGGGAAGAAGGAAGGAAGAAAAGAGAGCAAAAGCACATACCTCTGTTGTCGCAGTGAACAGTGTACTTGGATGGTATATAGCTAGGGCTTAGTTATTTCTATTTTTATTTTTTATATTATCTATTTTTTTTACATTTTATTTTAATAATTTTTATTTAATTATAGTAATTAATTTTTATTTTTAAAATTTTTAAATTTAAAATTTAATTATTCACTAGTATTTTGTGAGTACTCAACTTTCGTTATAAAATTTAATTTTATAGAATTATTATTTATTTATATGTAACTATAAAAAATATAATTATTATTTAATTATACTTAATATATAACTTTTAGTATTTTGTTTAATTATATAATTATTAAGAAAAATGTGTTGAATAACATATTAGTAAATTATTAACAAATTGTTTTTGTTAGTAATTTTGTCAATAGATTACCAACAGAGTTATATCTCTCAAAAACTTTATCAATGGAGTGCTGATGGAATTATATCTCTTGGGAATTTTACCAATGGATTGCCAACAGAAGTATATCTCTCAAAAATTTTACCAATAAAGTATCAACAAAATTATATATATTGAAAATTACCGATGGATTACCAGCAAACATTAATTTGTTGGAAATGTTATTGATGGATTACCAACAGAATTTATTTCAGTTGAAAAAAATTACTGACCCATAACCAGTGGATTTTATTTCTCTTGCTAATTTACTAACTGATTACCAATGGATGTTCTGTCCGTCACTGATTCCATTAGTAATCCATTGGTAAATTTGTTAGCAAAACTTTTTAAAGTTTGATTTGAAATATGTTGGTAATTACCAACAGAATTTGTTACTTGGTAATTTTTCATTGGTGAAAGTCAGTTTTCTTGTAGTGTAATCTTGGAAGGACCTCAATGGAAAATTTCTTTTCACAATCTTGGTGTAGCAAAGTGAATTCCCTAGGTTTGTAGGTAACTTCTCTTGTTATATGCTTGTATCTTCCTTTCTAGAGACCCAATCGATGTGATTCTTGCAATATTGAAAAACTAAGAGAGAAACCAAAAAGTTTTATGTTGACACCTTTGTCCTAGTAAGTCAATATATCAAAGAATAAAATTGAGTCCAAGATTCATAAGTGAGATGAAAATTCAAATTCGAGTCTAGGAAGTCTTTTATTTAACATATCTTATAATTCTAGCCATAACTTTTCTTAATTCCATCAGGATCAAACAATAAAAGCATCACAGTTGTCTGCTATGGAAAAATTGAAGTCTGTATTTTCTATTTTAACACATCTTAGTATTTTAGTCATAACTTCCTCCATATACATCTGATGAAGTTGATTCAAAAAGATGAAGAAACTTAAGAGACACATATACAATTCATATGTAGAGCATCTTACCAACTTAAATAGAAAAATAGTAGTAAAAGGCATCACAATATTCTATTCTAGGAAAATTAGAGCCCTGCCACACCTTTGTATTTTACTCATAACTTTATCCTTATTTATCGAATTGAAGTGATTCAGATGCATATGAATACCTAAGACATATAGTTACAAATCTTATGTTGATAATGTTACTTAATTCTATCAAGATCAAGTAGTAAAAGAGTCAGAACTATTTATTTTTAAAAAAAATCAAAATTTTGTATTTTCAAACTTGATATATCTTAGTATTTTGATTGTAACTTTCTATATATAAATTAGATTAAGGTGATTTAGGAGGATTTAGAAACCTAAGACACAGTCCTAAAATTTGTAAGCTGATCATTTTGCTTAATTTTATCAGGATGAAATAGTAAAGGTATCACCAATATCCATTTTCGGGAAATCAGAGTCTGTATCTTCTAACTGGGCACATCTTAATATTTTGATGATAACTTACTCTCTCTCTCTCTCTCTATCTCTCTATATATATATATATCAGATTGAGTTGATTCAAGCTTCTATATACACCTAAAGGATAGACCCACAATATTTGTGTTCAGAAAGTTTTCAGATTCAATCAATAACTATAAGAAAATTCCATTAGAAAAACTGATCGTGTAAAACAAGGATCCCGGTGGAGCATTCTTTCACATAGCATTCCTTTCCAAAAGTCAAATAGTTATCCTGTACACCAAAACATATCCAAAAACTTATAATTTGACATCTTAAGTTCACTCAAAGCCCTAGTTGATTCACATCTCAAAATGGGGATGACAAAAATATTCAGGTACAATTGTTATATATATTTTTCTAGTAATTTAAATCTCCGAGAAGTTTCAAAAATTCTCAAGTCCAACTGAAATGAATTTGCAAAGTTCATCCTCTAATGAGTTTATTGATATAAGCCTCTCTTACTTGTAAATTGACTCTCTCATGCTGTCATGATGGGGGTAGCCAAAAGGAACATAAAGTTCAATCATGTGCACTATGTTTACTATACCTTGTTAACTTCCAAAAAGTCGTATGTACATCACATCCTTACCCTGTCAATTCCTACTGAAACCCTCAGCCCTTAATGGTAGTATGCCTGATGTATATAACAATTAGTATGGATTTGTACACCAAGTTTTACAATTCACATTCTATGGTGGTCTTCACTCCTGCTTCGTAAATAGATGCCACTCTTTGCAATAAAGATTCTCACTTCTTCCTTTTCATTTTTCAAATCCTCTTCATTCTACTAAAATAATTTTCTTATAAATCCAAAAAAATTTCACTTAGCAACCTAAGGTTTTTATCCTAATATCATACGCCTATTTCATATCTAAAATCATAACATAAGCTCTTGAAAACTAACCTTGATTGTTAGGGAGAAACATCTAAATCATGAACCAACTTATGCGGGCTTAGACTCACAATTGTATCAAAATAAGCCTAGATCAAAAGAAGAAAATATCAAGGTACACTATGTAGTCATTCAAAAAGAAGATAGCAAGCATTTGGAATTCTCAAAGGGGAGAAAACTATCAAGTTCTAAAGTACTAATATTTCATGAATCCTACCGTCAAGTACCAAAACTGTTCAATCATATCAATTGGCAAACCTAATAACAATCGTTCACAACCTCAATATCAAATGAAATTTGATTATTCAATTTAGTGGTCAAACCTAAATACCTAGATCAATCCCTAAGAGTTTTACCCATATTCCATAATTTGAGGATCTTTTCCCGGTGTCGCTTAAGTTCAAAACCTAAGCTCTAATACCATTATGTCATGCCCCAAAATCGAACCGTGTAGTCTTGTCTCGAGATGTGAAACTCAATCTCAAATAAAAATATATCACTTATCTAAAATCATGATCTTAAATAAAAAAACCCTCCAACATTCATAATAATTCAAATAATTCTAGCAACATAGAAACTCAAAATGCCCAATATTCTTCCATCAACTGAAAAATCATTAAAGGAGAAGAACTAATTTGCCAAATTGGCAATAAAGCTAAAGATACTACAAAGTCCCCAGTCTAAAAGAAAATCTTCAATTTCGGTTCTTGTCAGAAGCAAGTTCAACATCCTCACTAGGGCTAAGGATTTAGGTTTGCCAAAAGGTAGTTAAAGAAGAAAACGAGTGTAAGTAAAAGACTCAATGAGTGCCAAGTATGTCTAATATGAGTTCATGAATTAAAATCATTTGTACAATGAAAATGTTCAAGAATTCGTTAGTGAAAATATTTGAGAAAAGCATAAGTGGAATTCATAAATCAGTCTAACAATAACAGTCAAGAAGTTTATAAACAGTCAAGCAGTAATTAGTCAAGAATTTTATAAACGGTTTTCTTAGACTATCAATTTAAATATGATGATCAAATAGTGTTTGTTGAAGCCAGTCAAACAATCAGTCAGTACTACCAAAACATGATGGCTTGGCATGATGCAGATGCCTAGGGGAAAATTCCTAGCACATCACTAATACCCAAGGAGAAATCCCCAACGTATCACTCATACTTAGGGGGAAATCCCTAGCGTATGACTAGCACCTAAGGGGCAATCCCTAGTGTACTGTTGACATCCAGGGGGAAATCCTTAGTGTGTCAGTATAACCAAACATCCCGCCATAATGGCACTAAACAGTTTTCCGTACAAATATCCAATCAATAAATAGTTGATCATCGAGTTTAATTTGCTAGTTTAAAAGTATAAAAATATCATAAAAGCATAAGTTTTTTTTATCCAAAAATAAAACAAGAAAATAATTCTTTTTATGCGCAATGGAATACATATATAGTGCAGTGTAAGTTGAAAACATGTCACGAATAATTATATAATAGTATATATCCTTCTGAGTTTTAAAACATAAAATACATAGTATTTATAGGTTTAGACACTCATCTTTAAGATCAATTCTAGACATCAATCTCCTATCTTAGAATTAATCATGACAACAGATGAGTCATCTAATTCATTTATTAAATACTTCAATCACAAATTTAACTAATTAACAAGATAAAATTCACTAGGACTGACCTTTTGGGTACCATTAGCCTGTAGTATTTTAAACCCAATAATTCTAAGATTTTTATCATCATACTAAAAGCCACACATCTTTAACAAATCTAACCAAGCCCACTTAGATAATATATTTCACGGCAAGTGATATTTTAATATGCACTTTCGGACAAGTCTAGCATTGATTTATAAAGAACACTACTGTTCCTTTTCCATTCTCAGTTCATTACCTACATGTATAAATATACATATATAACACAAACAAACTAGATAATTGGAATTGGTTGAATGTAAAATTCAAAATTGCTTCTCCCCTAGTCAAAATTGATGGCTCCATAAGAAAATAAAATCAAATTGCCAATTGGGCAATTTCCAATTACCCAACATGTCTGCCACTTCATAAAATTGGAATTGGTTGTATGCAAAATTCAAAATTTCCTCTCCCCTAATCAAAATTGACGGATGAAAAATGAAAATGTGTTGATTGAAATTTTAAAATTGTCCTAATATGGTTAACATTTGCAGCTCATCACTATAATTTAATAAAAGGGCAAAGAACTAAATTTTAAGCTATATTTTGAGAATTTCCCAAACTAAGAACAAGGAATATATTCAAGGCTAAATAATAAAAAAAAAATCTTGTCCAAAGGAACCAAAGAGAAAGAAGCAGAATTTTTATGAGTATATAAACTAATGTGGAATGTTGAAATTGAAGAAATTAACATATTTTCATAGCAGAGGAATGAAAAATAGAGGAAGAAAAATTGACCGGCTTCCCCTTCCTCGCTCTCTGTCTCTGTTCTTTCGTTCCCACATTTTTCTCTTCCTTTGTTTTTAATTTTGATTGAGTGGCTAGAGTTTTAGATGGTGGGTACTATATGTATGGGATAAGTTTTGTTTCATCTGAAACTCTAATTACTAAACTCCTAGGAATAAGATAATCATATAATTAATCTGACCACTTTATCTTAATACCTATCCTAGTAATAATATAATTTTAGTTTAAGAAAATTATAATAATATTTTTTTATTTTTTGTTTTATCAAATATTTATGTCGTCTTCTAATTGATATAACCATAATAAATAAATTTAATGAAATTATGGACAAACATAAGATAAAATAATTTAAGAATTTCTAAGTCATTACACCGCAGAATCGTAAAGGTCCATCCACGGTAAGAACATCCATTAGGCTGGAGTTGACAAGGTAACTAGAGAGCCTGGATGTTGAAGTTGACAGTGCAATATTGGTGGCTTTGGTACCCAAAGCAGGTGATGTCACCGTTACTAGCATCAAGATTATATATTCTCCATCCTAAATTAAGGACTACAAAAACATTATCTATTCCGCCCCCAATAAATGTCATAATATTTATATTATTATGACACTGAAATTAGTAAGCTAGCTGTCTATATAATAATTAACGTGTTACTAAAAGTTGTGGCATTAATTTTTATCACTGCCATAATTTCGCTCTTGGTAAATTTAGTGACGCATTAGTATAAGTGTCATAAATAAATGTGTAATAGTAGTTCACTCTGTAGTGAAGTGACATATTAGTATAAGTGTCATAAATAAATATGTAATAGAAGCTCACTTTTGTAGTGAAGCTTAATAAATGGGCGAGATGGTATATTAATCTTGTTTAATTATATAAGCTTCTACCCATGTGGAGTAAAGAAAGTTTTAGTATGTGCCATGAACATATTGACATTTTAATCACTCTTTTTTGTTGGTGTCGTGATGTGATATATAGTTTCTATCTTGACTTTTAATGATACATATTATATTCTAGAAAATTAACAAACCAAATAAAGGACAAACAGAATCGCGTGATTCATTCGGTTCAGGTATGTACACAAGCAATGAGAAGAAATTTTGTTATTTATAATTAAAAGAGAGGCATAAGGAGATTAACACTTAAATTTTTCTGCACTTAACAATACTAAAAACTTGCTCTATGACGAAGAAGAAGTCAAAACTATAAAACCATAGCTCTAAAACTGCATAAGAGGCAAATGCCTAAACATGACAGCATACTTTGCTAGTCTGGCGCTGCGGCCACAAGAATTAGGCAGAAATTCGTGCTGCATCACTGGGTTTTGGAGGTGGGGCGTCAAACGTCTAGTCTTCAACACTGACATTTGAGATATATATATATATATATATATATGCTAACAATGAATTAATCCAAAAGGCTGATTGTTTTTGTTCTTAACCATCCTTTAAAATCCAGCTTCCATGTGACTCAAACCTATAATAATTTGGAAATTGATCGAGCTAACTTATATGGCGACAAAAAAAAAATAAATTTGAACATAGTATTATGTTCAAGTCAGAAGTGGCAGAATAAATATCTAAATATAGCAAAAAAGTGCGCTTTTCCTTGGGTCGGATGATTCTTGCATTCGTGACAATAATTTTAAGCAATGATGACTATTTTTAATAAATTTCAGAGATATTTATATAGATCAGAAAACTGAGTTACTTGAATAACTTAAGTTCTGCTGAATAGCTCATCTTGAATGCTTGTTTCAAACATCTTGGCATAGTGACTTTACACATGAAAAATCATGCTGCCATATTAATCCTTGACAAGAATTGAAATATTATCACTATCATCACATAATATATATATATATATATATATGCATAATCAACCAAATAAGAAATAGAGTTCAAAATTAATCTTAATATCATTGTAGAAAATTATATTCCATTTCTTTTTCCCCCCTTCTCTTCAAAATTGTTTATACCAAGCATTCATGAGTCATAACAGTTTCAGAATTATCCTAGAGGAAGAAATTAAACTAGCTGAGGAAGTAATTAATAATGCAATGTGATTTGATTAAATAATTCATATGTTACAAATATAATTAGCCCTTAACGTAATAGTAAATTGTTGATTTAACTATCATAATTTCTTTTGAACATAACTAATCGGCCATAAAGCATGCAGTCACCTTCTGCCATTTTTTAGCAAATTTTTTATCTTAAGCCATTCTCATGTTTCACATATATACCATTTGATCCTTGAAGAGTAATGTCTATTGACTATTCTACAATTCATTTTCACCAACGAAAATGCCCTTTCTTGATTCGTCAAATTCTCAGACGTCGGCCTAGTAAACAAAGAAACGCCTAGCACAAATCAACAAACAAACATCATCAATTACAAAATTATATGCCATAATTCAATAACAAATAACATCATTGCTTTAAATTATTGTCGATATTATGTAATTTGTGTTTAAATATAATGTAAATTCAATCTAATAATCTAAAACATAGTAGTCATAAAATCAACAATATGATTATGAATTACGAGAAATCAAATAGATTGAATTATATGAAAATTAGGAAATAGATGTTCGAGTTTGACCAATAGAAAATCACAATATTTGCAGCTTTCCCTAAAACCACCATGATTGTCTCCCTATGTCTCGTCCTTAGTATGCACACGACCATGAGGATTAAAATTGAAAATCAATTTATAGTCACACTACTAAAAATTCTTGTGGGATAATATATAAAGTCACAAATTTCTTGTCTCAAATGACCAAAAGATTAAAGATGCCCCGTATATATAGCCAAATAATTTGCCATTGTAAAAGAATAATGGCCACTAATCTTCATAAATTTCATAATAAATTCAATAATAATTGACCACATAATATTGAGTTGACAAAAAAAATCAAATCCTAATGATACGATCTTGTAAAATTATTAATGAAAATGCTATTAAACCTATAATATTTAACCAGTGTAGAAAATTAAAATTAAATAATAAAAAGAATTTAAAGCTTAATTTCCAACGCTATCTTCCAAAATTGACAAAAATTTGGCTGCTTGTGCTATCTTCCAAAATATAGAAAGTCTAGCCTAATACGTTAACACTAATGGTACTTAAATGACTGTTCATTTATACCTTTGTGCAAAAAATTTTTATGGTCGTTTTTTAAGAAAATCCGCTCACATTAATAATTAACATAGCTCAAATATTAACAATTAGAAGTAAAATTAGGGAAACATGTTAATAAGTTTGTAGTAATTATGAAGACATATATGTCAAATGCGCCGGTTTATTATCATCATTTTATCTTTTTTACACATCTGCAAATGCTATTTTCCGTCTCCAGAAGAAGATCCCGTTTCAGTGGAAAATAGCAACGAAATTAATATTACTACAGCAGATGTTATTTTTATTATTTAGAAGAAAATAACAGTAGTGATCATGCATAGATGATCTTGATGCCACCAATGGTAATATCATTGCCCCCAGCTTTTGGCACCAAAGAAACCAATATTTTGTCATCATCTTCAGCACCCAAATCTTCGAGCAGCTCATTCAGTGCCAGCCTGATCTTAGTCTTGACCTTCATCGAATTCCTGTGTGGCACCTGAGAGTAGCTTCCGGCGTACTCCGCCTTGTCAAGTAATTCGTCTGGCTTGTCAGCCTCGTCATTCACAAAAACCTCGAACCTCACGAATTTTGCAGAGTCGACCTCAATTCCTTCGATCACCAGCAATTCTTCTTCTTTTTCCTTATCAGTTTTGCTTCGAGATTTCTTAGGTCTATCGACCAGCACTTTGAAGGTTTTGCTGAGTTTCACTGGGAACTTAGTCTCTGTCAATTTGGGCGCGTTGGAAGTGGTGGCAATTCTGGATTTCTTGAAAAGGGCTTTGGATCTATTTTTTAACCACGGAATGTCCACATTCTGGAAAGTGTATCCCATTTTCTGGTTATCCACGGCGTCTCCAACCTTCACACGCACGAGCTGCGCGTTCTCGTCGTAGAAGAGGAAGTTTGCGTTGAGCCAGTCGGTATCAGAGAAATCTTTGGCTTGCGAGCCTCTCAGGCCACGCCATATCGACCAGAGGCGATCCACATTTGCGTGGTGGCTAAAGAAAATCGAATCCCGACCGGCAGAGTAGAAGTTGCCCATATCCTCTCCGCTGGGTGTTGGCTCTCCAACCCAGACATGAAGTGCGGTGTGGGATCCTCGCTCAACAGTTCCCGCCCCTGGATCCGGAGAAGTCCCAACAACGTATTTTGCTCCAAGGAAGTCCTCCAGCTTCGTGGCGTTTCGAACCATCTCAAGATACATTTCGTTGAGGTTGTTGGGAATTATCTTTGACGGATCTGTGGTAGGTTGGGCGGCGTAGTTGAGATCGGCTATCGCAGGGGGCAGATGGTCTTGGTTACGGTTTGCATCGAACAGTGGAGAATCCTTTTTCACGAACATGTTTGGTAAGACCATTCCGTCAGGATTATCCCAGTTCCAAAATGGCAGACCAAAAGTGTCATCATTTATCAATTTTCCCAAAATTCTCTCGTAGAAATACAAGTACCATCTATGCCAAGGGAAAAACAGCCAGCAATTGTGAATTTGAAGTTTCAAATCTGGGTCCCCTGTTTGTGGGTACGTGAGGTTGCAATAAGCGCAATGGACGTTCGCTTGTTGCATGAAATTTCGTGGATCACGGTCGGGAAGAGCCTTCATGAGCTGAACAGCTTTCTCATACTTGGCTATGTAATCATTTTTAACCAGATGGGCGGCAGGGCGAATGCGCAGTTTGGTGAACGAGGGAAGCGTGTAATCGATGATGCTCTCCGACAGTGGGGGACAGCAATTGACGTCTAGTGGTTGATCTGTGTTCAGATTTTTCCCAGTTGTACACTTGGAGAGATCAGGAGCCGAAATTGGAGTGGCAAATGCTGATGAATTAGCTGAAACAACATTGGCTACCCCATAGATTCCTCCCATGCCCAGGAGCAAATTTCTCCTGTCAAGGGAGGATTCGTCTTTTGGGGGACTGTCTTTCTGGCTTTGGTCGCCATGTTTGGCCTTGCATGAGACATCAAATTGATGGGTTTGAGGTTTATGGGTTGAGAAATGTGGTGGCTTGGGGAAGAAATTGGGCCTTGAGGAGAAGTGGGAGGGAGTGGTAGTGGGGATGATCGAGCAAGAAAGTGGAAGAGACGCCATTGCTTGTGCTCGCTTGGAGTCGAAAATGCAAGAGATGCCCATTATATAGGCTCTTAAAGCTCACTGGGACACTGTGTGAACTTTAGGCATAATTATTGCAATTATTGGGTCTTTGAACCGAATACCGCCACTTCCGATGATCCTAGACATGGTACTCATACTATCTTAGAACCTAGTGTTCCTAAAAAAGAAAATCACGCCAGCTTCTAATTCCATATGCATATATATGTATATATATTTATATATATATTTGTCATGCTTTTTTCATTTTTAACACAAAATAAAATAAAAAATTATCACTTTTCTATTCATTTTCAATCAAAATATTTTTTATTTTCATTTTCAACTCTTTTCTATATCTACCTTATCATCCTACTACTATAGCAATCAAATTCAAATTTAATTAGACATAAAACACTTACTATTATTTTAAAAATTAATAAAATATATATTTAAAATAATAAATCTTTTTAAACATTAAAAACTATGAATAAACTAACTTTTTAATTACATATCTATTCAAATCATTACTTTCCAACAAACATCCAAATATAATTTTATTTTTTATTTTTAAATTATAATTACTTTTTCAACTTTTATTTTTGCATAAAAATGAAAATGGCCCTTAAAAACATATCCAAATGTGCAATCACTTTTTTTAACCAAGAAAATGCAAACATTTCATTAAAGCTTACCAAAGATATTTTAAATTCTTTAGTCTAATTTTTGTTTTGTTTCAGAATATATGTTACGTGCATATAATTAATATTTAAATAGTATTTTAAAAAATATTTAATACATTGATATTTATTTATAACGTAGAAAAAAATAAAAATTTAATAAAATAAAGTATTTAATTTAAACAATAAAGGTGCACATGGAGATGAATTTGCACTACTAGTTGCTATACAACCGCCTTTTAATAAAATTAATAAAAAATTAAAAAATTTAGATATTATTGATTTTGCCTTAAAATTTGAGCTAAATTGACAAAAAATGAAGAAAAAAAAATGGAGCAAAACGAAGCAAAGGGGAAGAAAAATGCATGAGTGAACAATAGCTTTGTGGTGAACAGTAACTACAAACAGTAAATAATAACTTTGCACCAGGCCACAAGTTTTTTGCTCCCTAGTGCAAAGTTTTTGTCCAATTTTTGCAGCAGCGTGCGGAGGACAGAAAGTTTGCCCTGGGGCGCAAGGTTTGTGCGTCTTGGCTCACCAAACATTAATTTTTATGTTGGGACGCAAATTATGTGAGCCCCAATACACGGCACAAGTTATCTTCGACTAGAACTCTGCTTCGCAGATATAAATATATGTTTTCTTTAGGAATTTAACAAGAGACACATACACGAGAGTTTCTAATTGTTTTTGAAATAGTTTCTCAAGACGGGGTGTAGAGCAAGGGTGTTGGGTATTTCATGAAATTTGTGGGATTCAAATTTATACTTGCATTTTGATTTGAAATCAATAAAATTATTTTCTTTGCTAAGTGAATTAGGTATATCATCAAATCATGTTAAATCTTGTTGTCAATTACATCAAATTTCTTTACTATTATTTCATAATTATGATTCTAGATCGTTCTAAATTACAATATATGCTAATAAGTTTTAACAAAATCTATACTACAATATTACATGTTAATTGTTATAATGCTTTCAGGCAAAAACTGTAACCCTTCCATCAAAGAGTAATAATTTTCTTAAAAAAATTCTGAAGCCATTAAAGAATATGAAAAGCGTTATGTATGTACCAATTTTTATATTTTTATTTTTATTATTTTTGAAAGGTGTTAGTGTTACACGTTGTTATGCCTTACAAATTTTACTTTTTATAATTTTTGAATGGCGTGCAACACATAGGAAAGCTTTTTTTTTTCCCTTTAAATTATTAAAGTAGTAAGTGGCCCTTGCCCACTAGCAGCGCACATAATGCTGAGGTAGCGAGATGTCGTTAAATTTATAAATATTCATTTGGTTTAATGATATTAATTTTGCATATAAATTATGAAATTAAAAGTTTAAATTTAATTAAATTTTAATATGTGTATTTATAAATTAAAAAAAATTGAGTTGTGATTTCACAGTTCGTAATTTTTCATTTAAAAAATGAATCCCAATTAAAAGTTTTATAAATGATGGATTTCGTTTCACAAAGTTTCAATAAAATGATTTTTTCCTAGGACTTTTGCCATGATATCCAAAGATCAGAAACCCCTCCCCCCCCCTCCCCCCCCGCCCCCAACCAAACTCTTTAGGAATGTCCAAACTCTTTAAGAATATCTTAGTTAATCATTTGCTCCATTTTCACTGAAGTTTAAGGATATATAAACATCTTAAAACTCAACTTCATTGACTCCAAACCCCAAAGATTAATATTTACAATTTAACCTAAACAAAAGGAGGCAGATATATAATAATAATACCCAAATAAGAGCATATATTTGATTAGTCGTCAAGCCAATGAAACTTTTCTTTTTTTTTACTCTTCCTTTTTTTTTTCGTTTGATTTTCTTCATTTAATTGAAATTATGTGCCTCTATTTCTAATAATATGAACGTCTCATCTTTTGAAATATTTATTTATTTCCATAAAACTCTTTCATGAATATAAAAATTAGTGAAACTTAGAAACACTTGGAAATAGCAGTGAAGTAGGAAAAAAAATTGAAGCATTCACAATTTAATTAATACAATGAACAATGTACCTATAGGAAAGAAACATTACAAATTTGATTTGGCGTTGAAGATGTGTTGGTGTCCTGAAATATTTTTGCAGATAGAAATGTCCGTTTCAACTATTTGTGGGAATACTAAAAGGTTGCCAAAGTTACTCCATAGTTCCTTACTTTTAACATTTTTTTGTTTAATTTTAAAATTTTTTAAATAAAAGCAGCTTTTACTAACATCTCAAAACAACTTAGTTTCAATGAAAAGTTGAAAAACATTCCATGAAAACTTTGGAAGTCCTGGGATTTAATTTTCAGAAAAATCTTTTGGGAAAATAAATTTTAGAGAGTGGGTGGGGAGAATATAATATATAAATGCTTGGCAATATTAATTTTGAAAATAATGTAAAAGTTACTTTGCGGAAGAATGATACATTTGATATTATTTTCAAATACAATAACTTTTCCTCTAATAATCAAATTAGTATCTTTTTTACATAATAAGTGGTGTGAAAAATATTTTGTATTATTATTTTTTTTATTATCTGATTATATTGACTAGATCATATGTTCATATTAATGTAATAAATGTATGATAGTATTTATTAATATAATGATCAGAGAAAATATTAGACAAATGTGAATCTGAAAGAGATGTTTAGAAGCAAAAATATGAATTTGATAAATGTTTTTGGTATTTATTATATTATGGCAAGAATTATTTTATATGTTATTCAATTATTTAATTTAATTTGTAATTATGATATAAATTAGAGATAATTATATATAATATTAATATTTTTGAAAATAATTAAAACTTTTATTTGTATATTTGCATTATGCTTGAGTAATATTTATATATGAAGCATAACACAAATACATATTATATATGTATGAATTTTCATATACATATATATACACACACACAATCTAACATGTACATAAATAATTATGTATATAGATAATTGTGTCATATATTTATATATTGATATGTATTTATATATGTAAATGATCATATACATTTTATACATATTTGTCAAATACAATATAAATATATATAGTGTGTGTGTCTCTATAAATATAAATACATAAAAGAAGGAAAACGAAAAGGAAAAAATCAAATATATATCATTAACACATATAACTACAAGGGAATAGGGCTTCAGAGACAGAAATTTTTATCCAATAAATACAACATTAAAGATAGAAATAAGTTCCGTTGGAATTTAAAATAAAGATTGATTTAGCTGTGAATTTAAAATTTTATTAAATTTAACAAAAATAAAATAGAAATAGATGTAAAAACAGATTGAAATATGAATTTAAAGACAGAATTTTTTCTATCACTAATCCATCGATGTTTTAAATGAAAAATGCATAAAATTTGAAATAGAAATAATATGTTTCAAAGTTAGAAAATCAAAATAGAATTATCCATAGAATAAAGACAATTTTGAAATTTAAATTTTATTTTAATATTAGTCTTCCTCTCCGTATCTGATTTTATAAAATTTGAAGAAAAATTACAAATATCAAAATAGATTTGAGGTGGACTAATTTTTATAGAAAGATGAAAAGAAAATTACTAACCTTCAAAACTAATCAAAAAATAATTTAAAAAAACTAATATTTTAATATATTTATATTTATATATTAAAAAATCAAAATAAAATATTTTCCCCATCACTCTGTCACTCTAGCCCTAAAAAACTCGATTTCTAATTCCTCCTCCCTGAGCGGCTGAGCCCTTCAACGATCGCCGACCGACTTCCGATCTCCGATCATATTCCGCCGACCACCGACCACCGATAATAGACTTCCGATTGCCATCTCTCATTGTCCGCCTCCAAGCCCGTGAAGTTAGAATTGTTTGGTGTACAATTCTATTACGTGGATTTAACGGGAATCAGCGTCTCCGGCGAGCTGATGCCGATTCCGCCATCCAATTTTAAGCTAAACGCCAATGGCAACGGAGGAGTGATAGTGGACTCCTGGACTGCCGTCATGAGGCTGCAAACGGAGGCGTACAATTCAATGCGCGATGCGTTCAAGAAGGGGACGAAGGATTTACCGTCAACTAACGGCGTCGCGCTTTTCGACACGTGCTACGATTTGAGCTCGAGGAAGAGTGTGGAGGTGCCGACGGTGTCGTTTCACTTCTCGAATGGGAAAGAGGGTTTACCGGCTAAGAATTACAAGATACCGGTTGATTCTTCGGGGACTTTCTGTTTTGCTTTCGTGCCGATGTTTGTACAAAGTACAAAAAATTAATAAAACCTCCCATTTGTACAAACATATATGTTTGTGTGATCTCAAATGTGAGCAGTGAGAGGTATTATGGATATCCTTATCTGCTAAGTGTTCTCTGTGTGTGTGATCCAGAATGTAAATATTTAAAAGGATCTTAATGTGCTTTTTCTGCTAATCCTAATTAGTTGTAGTGGTATTTGGCTAATCTCAGTGTTTGTTTGTGCTAATTCACGTATCTCTGAGTTTGTTAGCTAGAAAGCTTGTGCTTTTGGGCAGAGTTTTAATGTGCTCGAGTGAGTTTGTTGATTAGAAAAGTTGTTTTCTGCATTATTTTGAATGGTTGTGCTTTAAATATATCACTTCTGCAATGAGATTTGTGGTTAATTGTATTTGCTTCCCTTTGATTCTGGTATATCATTTGTGGTTAGAACTTGCAAATTTGGTTCTATTGAGGGGAAGATCTTTTTAATGATACTTTGAGTTCTGTCCGTGATCACAGATTGGGTCGCTACTTTATTTGCGGGCATGGTATGTTTTACATTTCTTGAATTTGCTTTTGAACAGATTCTAAGAATTGCATATTGCGGGTTTATTTAATGGATGGTGTTAGGGCAGTTTCAGGATATCATGATGGAATATAATTGTGCGAAAACTATGTATTGTGTTTTCACTTCAGGTACAAAGGTTTCTATGAATATGCCAAATCAAAGGGGATGGATGTTGGTGAAACTTTGGACTCGTGGTTGTTGTTGATAGCGTTGTTCCAATTTTTGTATTGGTTTGCTTGCTTTTCGGTTCTTCGAGAAAAAGAGAAGTGAAGAGAATTAGTTGATAAGTTTGTCTATATCCATAAAGAGATGATTTTTTTGTTTCTGTTTGGAACTCTGTTTTGTTTTTCAAATTTAACTTTCCAGAAGGAACTTGCTCAACTTAATTGTGAATGTGAAATACACATTGGAATTCAATCTGGTGGAATGGACCAAGTAATCTACCACATTCCTCAAGAGTAATATTATTTCTTAATTATGGAAACTTTATTAGATTAGCATGCAGTACTCCTCAATTATCCGATATAACTAGAGGCTCGGCTCAACAGATTAGCCCATATAACTGAAAACTATTCGAGTCCTGAAAGAAGGCTTCTTCTCTAAATATTTACTGTAAAAGTCTATGCTCATTTATTTTCACCCTAGAGTCATTACTTTTTGAACAGGTGTCTGTTCCTTTTTTTCCTCAAAATTTTCTGGATTAGAAGATTCTCTTGTTTTTCTCTTTTTTGAGGTTTGAATCGGATGATAATATTAGCAAACTGGTCCTTGCTACCACCCATTATAACTGAAGTGCTAATCAATAATTACATTATCCTATTACAGTCAATGTAACCTTGTTGTTGTTCAGATGACACGTCTTATTACTTTGATGAGAAACTTGTTGATGCACGCGGCCATCAGGGTCCTCTGTCTGCCTCCTCATCAGTAGTGTGTGGGATCTCCGCTTGCAGCAGCCACCTCTGAAAATTTGAATGTGTACCTAAGCACTGATTCTGGTTTATATTTTGTGTTTTCCTTGGAACCCTTTATCTGCCTTGAGACCTTCTGAAACTTTGGTTTGGCAATTACAACTTCCAGGGGAGAAAATTTTGGGGTTGGCAAAATTTTTCCTGGGTATTGGAATTCCTGGCAGTGCCAAAGACTTATATTTCCAAATCGATGCCTTGGCTTGCTTGGAAAATATGAGGCAAGTATTTCATTTGCAGTATTTCCTCCTCCATATCTTAGGTTGTATCCTTAATCCATGTGTTCCCGTTACACTGAATGCTAGCAAATTATTAATTACAAAAACTAAAAGAAATTCATGCCCCAAGCAGTATTATTAATATAGGATAGAAGCCGGTCACGAAGTTCGAACCGATCTAGATTTCTAACCAACTCTAGCTAGATTTCTAACCTGTCTAGAAGCCATGGGCCATGGCACTATGTTTGCATCATACTTGCTAATTTAATGCTTTATCCCTTTCTTGAGGAATTCTTGTTTCATCAATGCTGATTATGAGCTTTGCATTATTTATATTTATTCAAAATG
>JACGDI010005484.1:676760-689891 GCA_014898725.1 Jacaranda copaia | reverse complement strand
GTAGTAAGTTTGAAAATGGGGAAAAAAAATGATAGAACAAATGGTTACGATGTGGCAACAATTTTTGCAATTGCACCAACAACAAAGTTAGATGAATAATCCATAGAGAAGCAAAAAATGTCCAGAGTTTAGGACTTTAGCACACATCTATGAGTTCCATCCCTTAATCTTTATGGGTCAATCAAATCACCAAAAGGCCAAAGCATGGATTTGGGCAATTGAAGATATTTTTCAAATGTTAGGCTACTTAGATGACTACAGGCTTATACATGCTATTGATCTCTTGGAAGGAGCAACTCTATAATGGTGGGTTTTGGTGAGCCAGCGATGGGAATATAAGGGAATACCTCATGCTTGGGAGAACATCATATGGGAATTTATGGATAGATATATACCATGGGAAGTGAAAGATACTCTAAGACAAGAATTTGTGAAACTTAGCTAAGTGGAAATGATAGTATGGAAATATGAAGCTAAATTCAGCAGGTTAATTCGTTATTTGACATAGATGATGAGAAAAGAGGAATGTAAAGCTAAGAAATTTGTTAAAGGACTAAGACCTAGAATACAATAAACCCTTACACTATATGAACAATCTAAGTTCGAGAAAGCTTTAAATAAAGCTTTACAGGTGGAGCAAAAACCTCATGAGATGTATAAGGATGTAGAAAAAATTAAATAGAGAGAGATCGACAAGTTTAAAGCTCAAGATAATAAGTAGGATAGTGTTGGGATAAAGCAACAAGAGCCTGCAACTTTAGAAATCCACGACAAGATCCTGCAACTTTTGTGGCAACCTTAGCCATTGTGAGAGTACATGTTGGAAGAAGTATGGGAAATGCATGTGGTGCAGTAGCAATGAACATTTTATTCGCGATTATCCTAAAGTCAAGCAATCAACCTCAAATGCTCAGAAAGATAAGTGCAAACAAGTTGATGAAGGTACCATCTAAGTTCTTGAACATCAAGAAAAGGCTTGGTCTATGTATTCTTGGCCTTATATCACAGACAAAATTCAAGGATCACAGACGTACTGCTCATCATTGTATTTAGTGTATATAGCTTTTGCAAATATGTAGCGAATTATGTGAAAGCATCTGACTTGTTATGAAATCTTAGGTAGTGGTAATGTAGATAATTTTGTTCCTAGTTGCCAAATGTGCAGAACTTAGATTTGTTTTATCAAATATTATGTATGTAAGGTTGAACTCTATGATACCCCATACATATGCTTATGTTTATTTGAGTTTAATACTGATGACAACCATGGACTCAGATTTATTAAGTACTATTGGGGTATGTAATTATACTCAATTTTTTGGCTTGTACCTATTCGGGTTTTTAAAATCCTAATGCCAAGGATATTGTTAATTTAGTTTCCAACAATGTCAAATAAGTTAATGTAACCTTTGTGAGCAGGTAGTCCATGATATCTATATATATGACTTGTCGCCTTGGGCTTCCTCACTAAAACAAAAATCACTCTTGTGAACAAATAGAATCACTTGGAAAAAATAAGGGCTATAGTATGTTATCTAAGTATAAATATCCAAATCAAAAGAATGAGAGGAATATAATTGTATATCCAAGTTACAAATGTGAAGTTCTATTAGGAGTCGAAATATTGCAAAGCACATGATCCCTTGAAAGGAATTAAAATTTGATCATATTAAAGTTGAGACCATAGTAAGCTGAAGAAGATTAAAAAATATGTTAAGAATAAAAAGCTTTTTAGGCTTTAACTATTCATGTCAAATATGACTTCCTAAGGTTGTAGATATGCTGATTGAGATAATTAAGAAAAAGGCTAATCTTTGAATAACTAGAGATGTGTGGAGGATTTTAGAATTAAATAAAAGGATTAATCTTGGTACAAGTTTCATCCATCTTTGGGTAACCTGAGAAAATGTCAAATAGGTTTATGTCTTAAATGAATATGGGGTGAGGAAATGATTTTGCTAGACATGAGGAATGGAAAGCAACTCCAAACACTTTATGCAAGATTGAATGTTCAAGTGAGTATGAGTAAACGAAGAAACCTAAAACAGTGATTCCTAATAGGAAGAATTTCCATTTTCTACAATAAATAAGAGTTACTTGATATTGGAGAAAGAACTAGGTGGAACCAATTAGATTAAAAAAGATAGGACCCATAACAAAATCATTCTTGGGAATTTGCAAGATTGTAAGTGATAACACTATAAGATCTTTATATGTCAAAAAGGAATCTAGGGACCAAATTCCCTTAAGGGGGGAGATTTGTAAATCCTAAATTTTGAAATTCTAAAATATAATAAATGTTAAATTGATAAGTTTGGTTAGAGTAATTTTGGGTTAGGTCCAATTAAAGATTTAGAACTAAATATTTGCAATCAAGGGACTAAATTGAGAATAAAAGAAGGACTTGATTGATCAAAATTATAAAGTTTTAGGGGTCAATGAGAGGAAGTTAAAAGCTTAAGGGTTTCAAAATAAATAAAATAAGACTTAATTGCCCACAATTAAAGATGTTAGGTTTCAATGTGTGAAAAATAAAACTGTAAAAGGGTTGAAATAAAATGCAGGGGTGCAAATTTCAGGTGGTTCAAACATTTGGGGTGCAATTGATGTTAGCCAAAAACCTAGAGGACCTGATTAAAAGTGGAGGAAAAATCTTGGGGCTAGATGTAATTAAGCAAAAGTTGGTTTATATATATAATGGAAGGACAAACTTTCATCAAATCCTCAAAAAACACACCTAACCTCACCCTAAGCTTAGTATTTCTCCATTTCACCTCAAAATAGAATTCCACTCCATTAAACACCTCCCTTAGCTTGCATGGATCATTTTCATATCAAATAAACTTAGAAACAACCAGTGAATCGCCGAAATTTTCAACTGCAATGGAGCTTGACGTTGGTGGTGGCAAGTTTGACATTTCTGGTGATGTAAATTGGAAGTTAATGGTGGGTTTTGATGAGCTTGTTGAGAGGAGCATTTTGGTATCTTTTGATTGAATTTTCAACCATCAGTGATAAAGAAATTGTGACAGGAAGACAATGGCAGCAGTGGTAGGGGTTTAGTGATAGTTTTACCTCAAATTCTCCAGTAAGGAGGTAGCAGAAGCTAAAATTGTTTGAGGGGTTTTGTTGGACTTATTGAGGTGTACCGAATAGGAGTGTTGGGTTCCATCTTTAACAGCAGTGTGTGGTGGCGGCTTTAGGGTAGTCAATCCAGTTTTGACTACCAAACTCATCTAGACTACTTTCGACTTGAAATTAGTTCCATATTAGATCCAATTTAGGTAAATTTCATATCGAATGTTAATTTGGTTGATTTTTACAATTCCAATTAAGTTGTACTAAATCAAAACTATTTAACTATAACATAACTCAAGTCAATGATTTAAGTTTGAAAATGTTAAACTAAGAATTAATTATATGATTCAAGTTTGGTAAGTTAAGAAAAACATATTTATATTTATGCCCATGGACCTAATTACATGATAGGCTATAAATTGGGCAAAATTATGCCTACTCTATAGGTTAAGTTACATGAATATTGAAACAAAACAAATTACCAAGTTTGGACTTGATAGATCTGGAGAACCCAATTAAATTAGGAACCTGGATCCTTGCTACATAACTATAAATAAGTGAAGTGATAGATGAAACTTGTCAGGAGTAGCTACTCAAGAATTACTACATTTGAGCATCTTAAACTATTTAGAGAAGAAACCAAGATTATTGGGGTGGTGTTAGAATAACCTTTGGCTAGGGAGCCAAGGTTTGAGCATCTATACAACTAGGAATTTATTTGCAATTGACGGGTGAGTTTATATTAGCTTTTTTTATTGGGGGAAAGAACATAAATATTTGTGATTATACTTTGCCACTTGGTTCTATTTATATTGAGATCTAATGGTTGGTATTTATTCGTTCTATGTTGTTCTTTAGCTCTGATGTTGAATTTGATAGGCTATCTAAGCTATTATTCCTGCTTGAAACTCTTGAGTTATTATTATCCAAGTTCTTAATCTTATTTGATGCGATTTCTTATCTTATGTAATTGTATCAATATGTATGTTAACCCTATTTGATCCTTCCTTTGCTGAAAGTTATCTTTCATCTGTGTAACATGGACTTACTATCCTTTATATTTCTCTTAGTAGTTTATTTGAACTTTTCTTATCATTTATCTATTACTCTTGAGTCATTCTTACTTGAATTTCATACCTATTTGGAGTTATTGCATCTTTGAACCAAATATCATGTTTATACAAGTTTGATAGGTAAAATTGCTTGTGAAAGTTCACCACACATCACCCCTTAGGCTAGTTACAACTCTCATTTAATTATGATTTATACTTGAAAATGGCGATTGTGCATGAAAACCCGAAAGTGGATTTTGAAATATATTTTTCTACCATTGCCATGTTGTTCTGGAATAAGCCTTGTGCTAGTTTAGTGATTATTCATTTATCATGGCTAAGTGATGTGTTACGTTATATGCTATTGGATAAACTAAATAATATTAGCGATTATACTTAATACCCTTCGGGTGGGCTCTAGGATCGGTTACAAAATATGGATGTGTAGAATGGTTTGCAGAGACATATCTTTAAGCTAATATCGGTACGCGATGTACACATAATCCCTACTCAGTAGGCTAGTTGGAGGTAGTCGTCTATGAGCGGAATCAAACATGAGGCTAACTGTGCCTAGTAAGTAATTTAGTGTCTATGCCGATCACTCGACACCTTGGAGGGATAAGAATTTCCTATGTTTTTGAAAGTGGAGTGACGAGGTAAGAGAACTACCAACAACTTAATTGCAAAAGTGTTTATTGATTCATTTCCACTCAATTTTTTAGATAATTGTATTCCTTCACATGTTGTATGTCTAGTATGTCTACGACAGTCATGATGGTTTCTTGTTGATTTCGTGTTTATTAGTTTTTACCTTATTGTTATGTGTTGCTCCTTATTAATAACTCACTAAGTCATTCGAATTTATATTTATTGTGTTGTTTCCTTCTGTTTTTTACCCTAGATAGGAATGAGTGGCGAAGGTAGACTACCCAGACAACACATAAGGTAATAAAGATGGTAGAAGTGCTAAGTGCTACTCATAGTTGAACTTTTGATGGACGTTATTTGTAGAAATTAAATACTTTGAATTTTGAGAAACGTATTTTCTGTTATTCAGAAGGCTCGTGGTATAGAGTAGGTAGCATCTTGGATGAGAGCAAGCACCTCCTGATTAGGCTGTTACAGTTGAAACCTTGGATGTTAAACTAGATAGCGCATGGAATTCGTGATACTCATGGGTAGTTATTTTGAGTTGTGAATGGGGTACTACAGAGTGGTGAAGTGAGTATTTCTTTAATTTTTATGAGAATGATTGTACAAGGGATTTTTGTTTTGAATTTGGGTATGTCAATTTCAATGGTTGGCTTGTATTAGTGAAATTCTCTTATAATGGAAGAAAGAAGACTCTTATCAAAGTAGGCGGAATATGTCAAACCACGTAAATCTATGTCTTTTTTATTTTTTTATTTATTGAATATTATTTTTTTCATCAACTTTATTACTATAATTTGTCAATTCAAAACCCAACAATACAAGTGCTTCACTTCTTCAAGTGTTCATTTCCTTAATTGTGCTGTCCATCCATGTTATTCTAATGTATTTAATTTAGGAACAGTGTAAAAGAAGATAAAATTAATGTGACAGCGCCATTCCACGTGAATTTAACATTAAAATATAGTAAAAAAAATAAGGCATCAGTTACAATTAATTCATAGCTGATATTAAAAAATCATAATTTGAGCTACAAAATTAGCCTAATCAAATCTGAATTAGGTGCTCTTATTGCTAACATTAGCTACAACCAATTTAGAGCTAACCATTATTCATTTTTATGTATATTAATTTTCCCATGGATAATGTGGAATTAATCTATTTGTGGATGTAATGAACATGACCACAAATTGGTAGCTAATAATTTTTATTATTTGTTCTTTTGAAAAATTACATTTACTAGTATCGAAAATTTATAGTTACAATTTGTAGTTACAGCTACAAAATTTATTTTGTGGTAATATTTTCATAGTGAATACTTAATTTTTTTGGTAGCGACAGTGGTCTTATTATAAGTTTTTCTTAAAAAAAAATAATGTTCATTCATGAAACATTTCTTTTGGGTAAATTTCTCATTACACAGTTTAAAAGGCAATAATGAATTTAGAGGTAATTCTCAAATTCAATGAGTTAGTGAACCTGGACATGACAACTAACAGCTTCACCAAAATGACCAAATCAATGCATGTTTGACATTTGTCAAAAGACAAAATGATTAGCTTTATGATGTGACAAATATTTATTTCCTTATATTGATAAGATAAAGTAAATATGCATTTCGTAATTGCTAATTTTGTTTTATTTTCAAATTTTATTTTCATACTTTTTATTATTTAAAAATTAAAACACATTATTTTTTAAACATTATCATTAAATATCATTTTTATTTTTATCTTAAAATACATTCTCTAGTAATTTATATACTTTTTCGTAATAAGCGATATATCTTTTCTCTCTATTTTATTATTATTATTATTTTTATTATTTTCTTTCTTAACATACAACCTACTAAACCTAACATAATTATTAATTTTGAAACAAAATATCTAAAAGAAATTTATTTTCATTAATTATTTTTTTAAATTTTAAAAATAATGATAATAAAAAATGAGAATGAAAATAAAACCAAACGGGTCCTACTTTCTCATTCTTGTATGATAGAGCTAATAAATTGTACCTCGGTATGCTCTAGCATCAATAAGTACAACAACCAAAAAAAAAAAAAAATCATATTTTATCATTCAGAATAAAATAATAAAGTCTAGGACATGGTTGTGGAAATTCAACATCCCTTACGTAAATCCTTCAGATTTGGACCTCACGCTGCCTATATATATATGTATGTATAATGGCAAAAATTTAAATGATAATATAAATATTATCACTGATGATATGTATTAAATGGTAACAATTTTTATTTTATTAAAATTAATATTTTGCTGACTTAATTACACATGTATGATGACAATAAAAAACATCATTACTTATAATATTATCATTGTCATTATAAACATATCACTAATTATTCATATTAATAATTTAAGTACAATTTTTGTTGTCATTAACTTGAAAATTATTATTGTTACAAATAAGTTTTTTTTATTATTTAACATTAGTGATAAATTAATTTCATATTATATTTAATGTAATTTTTTTCCTTATTATATTAGGACCTGTTTATAACTCAAGCAAATGGAAGGTAGAATTATAGGATGAAATAATAGATGGTGTTAAGGAATATTTGGATTATTTTGTAATTACCACATGGTGTTAGGGCTGTTAACGGGCGAATTTAGATTGGATCAAGATAATCCAAATTCGAATTCAATAGCAGATATGTATAACCGAATTTGAATCCGAGTCCTATAAAATTTATGCATGCTAATTTTATGTCCGGATTTCATAAAAATTTGAAACCCGATAGGAAAATCTGATCCAATGAGAAAGTCCAAAAAATTTTGTGTTCTTTAAATTTTTATATTATTAGAAAAAACCGTTTTATAAGACATGTTATATGAGATTTCAACATTATCTTTTAATCCAAATATAGTATTTGCAAAGTTAAGAGAGTTCAAATTTAGATTTTTTTCCATAACTTTTTATCATATCATTGCAAAAATTAAAGATTTAAGGCATAATCCATGGGGATTGTATCAAATTGATCATTCGGTAATGTATATTTTATAGTGCATAAACAATTATAAATTGTGTATTTGGGCAATAATATGAAACATACATATATATAATTACTTTATTAAATTAATTGCTCCAAAGAAATTAAAAAAATTAGGGCATTAATAATTGTAATATCACATATATTGCATTCTAGTCAAAAGTCTTCATTAACATAATTTATATGATATAATTACCAATTTAATAATATATTTAATAAAATTTGGATTTGGATCTTTATCGAATCAAATTGTATGATTCTATATCCGATCCACTTATTTCGAATTATGAATATTTATAATCGGATATGATCTATCAGACATTTTAATCGAATAAAAATCATAAAATTTAGATCGAATTCAAATCGGATTCGGATTAAAATCCGATCCATTGACAGCCCTACATGGTGTTTAGTACGTGGAACGAAATAAAGTGAACAAGAGAATTTAAATTTGTTGTTTGCTAGGGTGGATAAAAGTATTAAGATAATTTACGAAATATTAAGATACCCTTTAATATAAATATTGAATATTGAATAAGACAAATATTTCTCATTAATTAATTAGTGACGTTGATGAAGAAGTGGGCATTCATTCTTACAAAACAAAGGACTAGAAACAAAAACCCCACATTCTCAAAAAACAAATTGCATTCAGCCATCCCTTCACCCTTCTTCACTTTCATGAGAAAAACGAGTAGAGTAAGTTGAAACATTTGGTTCTTAAGTGGAACGTAAAACTTCTCTTCGATCGTATCAATGAGCGCATTACTCGAAAAAGTCGCAAGAATCCAGCACACCTCCATATATGTAATTATTGAGAGAAAAATTGAAATAAAGACCGAATTTTCGTCCCACTGATCCGTAGAAATGGATGGAAGATAAGTACAGACTTCAATATCGACATTTTTTCATAATGATATTTTGCCGTTTATGGAGAAATTTGCAAGTACTCAATAGAATCGGGTTGTGAATAGTGTTGATTGTGCGACACAGGGGCGGGGGAGTTTGGACAGGAGGGAGAAAATTGTCTATGTCGCGAGCGGTGGAGAGGGGCAGAATCGAAAGATGTTATTAATTCTAAAAGAATTAAAATATATGTACTATGTTTATAGCTCATAATAAATTAAAATAATTTTTTCTTATGACTTTATAATAAAAAATAATAATTCTTGATTTAGTTTAATTTTATCATTGACTTGAAAAAAGTAACAAATTGACTAAGTATTATTTAAAATTCATTATCAAAAAACTAAGCATTTATAACTAAAAAATTGCAACAAAGTTAATTTTATAGTTATAGCTACATATTATAGCTATGGATTTTTGTAGCATTGCAAATGTAATTTTTTTTAAAAAAATTATAACCAACAGAAGTTATGAATAATCAATCTATAGCATTATATGTTTGAAGTATAACAAAATGCTTACGCATTATTTGTAGAAAAAATAATATATTTATAGAATGATCATCAGTTACAAATTGATTGTAAAGAAGGTTAGTTATAAAAATATCAGCTTCAAACTTGGCCAGCAAAATTTTGAAGCGCCGTAGTTGATGCCTTAGTTTTTTGTAGTGATAGAAATATTATTTTATTTCAATTTTATATTATTATAATATATACTTCTATTTTTATAAAAAACTAATCCAAAAAGAAATTTAAAATAAAGTAAAAATAAAACTTAAAAAATAATTTAATTAGATCTGATTAACTTGTTGTAACTAAATTTTGAGGACTATTAAACCAAAAAAAAAAAAAATTGCTTTAATGACTACCAAACAGTGATCGATTTATGACCACTTTGTAGCTGATTTTACTTGAAATTTAAAAAAAAAAATAGTAACAAATTAGTTACCGATTTGTGATGGAATTAGTGATTGCAAACATGGCGGTCACTAATTAGTCATTAAATTAGTAACCGATTTTTCTTGGGTCACATAAACAGTCACTAAATTAGTGATTGATTTTTTTAAGTCACAAAAGCATCGCTAAATTAGTGACCGATTTGTTTTGAGTAACAAAAGTAGTCACTAAATTAATGACTGATTTTTCTTGGGTCACAAAAGCGACCATTAAATTCTCCATTTTCTTTTATCTAGGATTATGTACAGAGCAGCCATAAATCCGTCACAAATTCTTAAATAAATTTAAAAAAATTTAATATCCTCTTATATTGACATAACAATCGATTTAATTAATAAATAGTTTTAAATAATTGTTTTGTTTATTAGTAAATAATTTTTCTAACAAATATCATATTAATTATATAATACTTTAAGTTAGTTCGATAACTTATTATATTAATAAAATTAATTTTTCTAATTAACTAAATGAATTGTTATATTTATATAAATTATATTTTACACAGATAAATAATTACATATACAATTAAATATTGTAATAATGTATTTAATTTACTAATCTATTTAATATGATATATTAATTAATAATCTATTTAATTTAATAATCAATTACATATAAAATTAAATTTAATAATAAATCAATTTAATAAATTGATTTTAAATAATTATTTTGTTTATTTCTAAATATTCATCTATGAAATAATTATCTTTATTAAATAATAAATTAATTTTTATATACACGTAAATATGGAATAGTAAATAGTTAAAACAATTCATTTTAATTAAAATTAGAATTACGTCATAGTTTAATAATTTTTTAAATGTAAGTCCATATTAATAATATTAACATATAATTATGATTTCATATATATATATATATATATTTAAGTACTTTGATTAATGAATGCTTTCTTTAAACTAATACGTCATTCATTCTTTATAATTCTAAAAAAATATAAAATGTCAAAATAATTTATGAGTTAAATTAATTACACATCATTTCATTACAATTTTTACTTATATATACATATACTTGCACATCATCAAACTATAAATATACATATATATTACAAAAAAAATCAATTTCTTCTTACAAATCCAACAAAAAAGTAACTATTTGACATTTATAGTCAAATTTGTCCTTCCACCAAAATATTAACCAACTAACAACTCATTTTCAAACAATTTTTCCTATTTTTCCAAAACAAAAACAAACGGTTGTCACTTTCTCCAATTTTTCTTCCAAAAATCCATTCTCCCAAAACTTTTTTTTCCAGAAAATGCCCAAAATGCAAGTGAACAAAGCTAAAGTATTTGGATAATAAGATCTTAGACCTTATAAGATATTAATAATGATAATTTTATAATTAATATAATTAAATTTAGCAAGTTTGTCAAGATCTTAAAAATAAATTAAAAACTCCTTATTTTTTTAAAAAAAAATTATAAATTTCTAACATCTTATTTTAGAATATTTATAAGCTCTTTTCTTAAAAAAAATATGAAACATTTTTTGACATCTTATAAACTACCAAATATTTTATAAAATATTTTGAAAAATTTATAAACTCACCCAAATAACTTTTAAATGCTTTACAATATCTAAATAAAAATTTTCAAAATAAAAATATAAAAGACAAGAGTGAAAAAATTACTAAACCCTAGCCCTTTGTACATTTCAATTTCATTTATCTCCCACCCATACTCTCTCCCTAATTGCATTTTCACTCAAACAATTTAGCAAACGCATTGTCTCCTCGCCTCTCCTCCCCACTCATCTCTGACCACACATTCCATGTCTGTACTGCAGATATTGTTTGTCGTTTGGAAGTTTTCTCCTAATTAAACATCAACATATATGGCTGGGAAAATATTTTAGGTACGAAGAGCTTTGAGGGCTTTGAAAGGATTGGTGAGACTGCAAGCCATAGTCCAAGGCCGGCAGGTTCAAAACAAGCTGCTGTAACTCTTAGGTGTATGCAACCTCGGGTCAGAATGTGGTATGGAATCAATATATGAGACATGCATGTATAATTATATAAGCTTGGTGGACTTGAATTTATTATATTATACGATAATCCTGGTTAAATAAGCTAATTATATGGTATAACCCTAATTTGTATAATTGAGCACTAAGAGACAAAACTTGGATTATTAATAATAGCTGGATTGATATAATCAATTTTGTGTAATGTTACAAAGATAATTATGTAATTTAAGGGTCTGATTTTATTCCTTTATTGGAGCAACTATGATCCTCATAAATATTCTAGTATTATCAACACAATTGGTATGTTACCTCTCGAAAATATCAAAATTGAACCCTCAATACAATATTAACAGTATAGCGATTGATGATAGAATTCTATCATTACCTCCATGTGTAACTTTAATTGTAAAAGAAACTCTTGTATTATGTAATTAAAGGCATTTAGACCCTTGTAATTCTACTAAACGTTTAGGCTCAAAACAAAAATGTTCAGCCCTTAAACTATTTTTTTTTTCAATGTGGAGTCATGCTTCTAAATCAAATTGCAAAGAAAATTCCTGTGGTTCGCAGATTTAAAAGATGACCTTAAAACATCCCAAGCAATCCCATCCAACATCCCAAAATTTTAGTAGCAATTTGAGCATTTAAAAGCTAAAATTTTGAAATGCATTTTCAATGACTCCTTATTTCCAACATTCATTTAATCTAGGTGCCAACATCAAGAACAAATTCCAACAATTTCAAGCTATCATGCGCATTGATCATGCAGCAAAAGTAACCGCAAGCATTGACCTTCCAGATCATGCCAATACCAAGCTATAACAAAATTGATCTAAAAAATAAAATCCTTATATTCAAGCTACAACACAATACACTATATAGAAACATGACTGAATCAGTTTTTACAACTTGGTTGCAAAATGCACCATCATCACAACTTAGCAGTAACAAAAATTTTCAATTGCAAAAATACAGCAAATTTTCCAATACTAAAAATTTTCAGCTATACAAATGCAACAAAATTTCTAGAAGCCAAAATTTTTCAGTAGGAATCGACATCCCAAATCAACTTCCTCTACACAGCCTCTATGCAATAAAATTACTGCTAATTGAAATGGTAATCTTCCTCTGACGTTGCGCAGCAAGTCTCTTGAGCCAAAGGTATCAGCCCAAAGCATTCAAACACGTTGTTAGATTGTTTAAGTGTTTTTTTTATTTAACATTGTTTAAGTTTTTTTTTAAGTGTTTTTGGTTTCAAATTCATAAAAAATAATTTGGGAAATTCTCATGTTAGCAAGTCCTAATTTTCAGCAGAGAAGTTCTTAAAGTAACAGTTAAAAAATGGGCAGTAAAAAACATGTAATCAAATGAGGGTATTTTCATCAAGAAATAATTAGTCAATGGGTAAATGGATGTAGGAGGTAGTGAGCAACTGAAATTGTAACATAAGGGTGGTTTTTGCTTAAATTCATAACTCTTTGGGGGG
>JACGDI010005484.1:664710-676720 GCA_014898725.1 Jacaranda copaia | reverse complement strand
GCAATCCGAAATAACACAAGAAGACTTTTTGCAATTAACTCTACTAATTGTAAATGGTAACAATTTAAACACTATTTTTCTCAATATTTAGTTTGTACAAATCATTAAGGTGGTAAAATAAAATCTTTTGTCATTGAATACATGCAATTAGTGATAACTTTTTTTATTATCACTTATTATTTTTTTACTAATTTATCTTTTTTTAGTGAATTCAAGAAATTGAAACAAAGATAAATCTTGAAATGAAAAGGCAGATATCTCAGTTATATATACAAAAACATATGAAAATTACAAAAACTTCTCTCACTTTCTTTCTTTTCATGAACCCTTACACAATGTTGGTGTAAGACTTTTGATAAAGAATAGAAAGTATTAGGGAAAAGGAAAAGAAAATAAAGTAGTAATAACCATTTGAATCCATTTGTGTTTTGTTAAGTGAAGCTGAATATGTTGATGTGGCAGATGCCACTTGTGAAGCAGCTGGCGAAGGTGAATCCACACAACTTTGCAAGGAAAGAAGGAGCAGCCTACAACTCTCTTTTGTGACAAAATTTCAACTATTGCAATGACTAAAAATCCAAGCACCTTCAATTGCGACATCATTTCCTTCATGATCTAGTAAGCAAAGGAGAAATCAACTTGAAATTTGTCAACACAAATTACCGAAATGTTGATTTTCTTACCAAGGCCGTCCTAACGGAAAATTTTGAAAATTCAAGAAGCTATTGAAAATTATAAATTAAGAGAGGTGTTGAAAGATAATTTGTAATTTTCTTTGTTCTTGGAAAGGTAAGAAAATATATACTACGTTTGAATCAAGGAAAATAGTGAGAAAAGGAGAAGTGTAAATGTTCAAACAGTAAAACATAGAGTTGCATCATTTGAAGCACCGAAAATATTTTCCTTGCCATTTTCCACCTTAAAATCCAAGGTACAAACATAGGGTTAAAAAAACCTTGAAAGATGAAAAGCCAACTTTGTCTAAGTTATCGCACAACAACCTTTGATTGTTGCAAGGTGTCTTTTCAGTTTTCTAACAGTACGGAAAATGCAATGGGGCATAATAATCTTTATGTAGTTACGTCTATAAAAATGTTATATACTGCACCAAATTTATAATAAGTAAGAAACAAGTAAAAGCTCAAGTAAAACAAAAATTCTTCTGTAGTAAAATTTTTTTCGTCTATTTACTTACTAAAAGTTTCTCTCATTTTTTTTTTCATTTGTAAATCTCTCACCACACTTCCCGCATACTAAAAACCCCAATAGTATTATACACATGATTAGAATGTCTTTAACATTATATTATGCTTAGTAGATTTATATATAGTAGCCGTTGCAAAAGCAGTAGTAGAATAACCTACTACAAGTGGTATTAGTTTATAGTACTAATTCGTGCTTGTAGGTTCCATTTTAGTTCTGGAAACTTAAGTAATATTTATACGCACTTTAATTTCAAAAATTTATATATATTAAACTTCATTAGTATAATGTTATATGCCAAAATATCATGGCTAAGAACTATTTCTATTTCGTTTAGTTTTTATTATTATTTTTTTTTTCAAAAAAATTGTTATAAATTAAAAAAATCTATACTTAATTATTAACATATATAGTGACAATCTAGCTATAACTTTTATTGTTGCAATTGTGATTCGTGATAAGATTTTTATTATCATTATATATGCATGTGTTATTAATTATCAATAGTGATAAGTTAAAAACAATTCTTGTTATTATTAAATTTGCAAAAACTATTATCTTAAAATAATTTTTTTTCTCACTTAATCTATAAAGGGCAGTTTTTTTCATAGTTAATATAATTTTTTATCATTATTTCTTTGTTCTTGTAGTGATAACCCATTCACATTATTTATGAACAAAACTATTCCAAGAATACTTTCCTTATTACTAACTTGGATTTGGATTTAAGTCTCAACAAATGAAGATTTGCGGACCCTCCGGGGGATGATTTATATATATATATATATATATCTCAGAACTAGCAATATCTAAGTAAGATGCAATATTATACTGTCCTAATAAACATTAATTTCTTTGAAGGATCATGTAGTTTTATGCATGTCAATTTCTTGTTAGATCTTAAATTAGTGTGAGAGTATCGAGCTCGATATTTTTTTTATTGGGTTCTTGGCTTTTCACAATAGTATTTGGAAAGTGTTGAATAACGTGCACAAAGTAAACAATAAAAACAAGGAAGAAACAAAGAGGAAACACAAGGATTAAATTGAATTGAAAAGGAATTGTATGCTCATTTGATAGACACGCTTCATCGAATGTTATATCGATTCCTTACAAAGACTTACAAACTATTGACAGTTAATTCCCACATATTCATGTTAGGAAATTCACAAAATAAATATATCTATCCAAAACCCTAGTCAACTAAAGACTAGGAACAAACAATAAAGAGATGAACAAATGAAAGTAGTTAAGCAACTATTTCAGTCTTTTCTACCGCACTAATTTGTTGAGTAATAGAGAATAGTAATATAAAAAAAAGTCATGTAAAAGATAAATTTAATGAATTTCATATTCTTGAGAATTTGTTACAAAATGGACAATCAATTATTTTCTAAATTGAGGAAAATTAAATTCCAAATAAGAAAAATTTCTTTGGATTTTCATGAATTATATTTTAATAAATTTTGTATTAATCGAATTAACTAGAAAATGATTAAAAAAATGGTTCAAATGCTGGTATTAATATCTTCATATTGTCATAAAATAATTTAAAAAAATAATAAAAATAATTTTTCATTATGGATTTTCTGTTTGTTATTCAAAACTGATAGAATTTACAGCTTATTTAAGAGTAATTTCATTGTTTTTAACAGAATTAAGTTTACGATTTAATTAAAATTTGGATATGATGTAACCCGGTGTGCTACTTATTAAGAGGTGACTTTATCTGCCACCCCTATACTAACTTTCAGGTACATATTACTTTTAAAGATAAATGTTATAAAAATATGAAAAAACTTTACTTTTTGAAAGGTAAGAAAATTGTTATAGAAGTAATTTCATTATAGAATAGTAATAAATTTCGTATGTTTTACATAAACTAATAAAAAAGAAAACGAATAAGGAGCAATAAAAGTTGAAAATAAAAAGTTAAAGAAGTAGATGGCGAACAGACTTGAGTTGAGAAAGAGTCAAGGGGTGACACGTCTCCCCTCTTACCTCTTAGACATGAGATGCCCTTACAACCAAATACATCTTTGAACTATTTTTGTATATTTAGGAGACACAAGACTTGAGTTTATCTCAGCAAGCAATCACAACCCAAGGGTCTCGTATGACTGAAGGAGGACGAATTTGTATCTTTTTCCTCCTATAACACCTTCTGGTTTATTTTGTTGTAGGTTACATTCTATTGACTCTTATTACTATTTGCTTTATGACTTATTTATTACGACCACTTGACTTTAACATCGAATGGGTATTGTTGTGATCCTCCCAATATTTCTCCAATACTTTTTTCTGTATTTCAGGGCCCAAGGCTCATAGTTCTACTATTCATTGAGAGAGATAATATAAATAAATTCATTTAGAGGCCTCTAATATACGTGAACTATCCCTTTTGAAATCCAATATTATTCTTTCTTCAAATTTTAGATATTTTACCTTGATTTTATTCCAACTCATCTACAATTTCGCAACCTTAATTCCGAGTTATTCCTTTCATCTTCAGGAATAATGTCGATAGTGCTCTCCTTAATTCCACCTGCGTTTCAGTAACCCTCCATGTCGCTCTCATTTCCCCCTCCTTCGGTCATTTTTATAGTCAATAAATTCAGCACAAACTCGGCAATCTCTCACCAAATTAAAATCTCGAAGCTGGGGGAGGTAGAGATCGGAATGAAAGACATCACGGCTATACTTTTTCGTTTGAGACAACAGGGCCTCTTATCTCGAATGCTT
Organism: Jacaranda copaia; assembly: GCA_014898725.1. NCBI lineage: Eukaryota > Viridiplantae > Streptophyta > Magnoliopsida > Lamiales > Bignoniaceae > Jacaranda > Jacaranda copaia. The sequence continues at coordinate 672,775 of JACGDI010005484.1, read as the reverse complement.
TTGGCTCTCGTTGAGAAGGATCCTTATCTTATCTTGAAGGGCGAAGCCCTTCTAAGGAGGATAAACAGGTGTGGGTTGCTAGGTGAGAGCCAGAACAAGCTTAATTTTGTCTGGGCCGTACGATAGAGAACTTCCTCGAGCGCTGTCTTCGAACTCTTGTGCTTAAGGCGGGCATGCATATTTGCCAATTGCCATGCCAGAGTGTTCATCAGGAAAAGGCGTATTAGGTATTAATGAGAGATCCCTATTGTCAGTCTGTACAAGTGATTACGTGGAACCCGCATGGACGCTAGCGTGGAAGCATGGATGGCAGCAAGCCAGCATGGATATTTATTTTTTCTGCTGTGTCATTTGTTTGTTAAGTATTTAGTTAGTTGTCAAATTAGTTAGTTAGTTAGCTAACCCTAATAGATTAGCTCAGCATTTAATTTCGCTGATATTGTGTATATAGATTGAACCCTAACATATACTAAAAATAAAATTCAATGAAAACTCACCAATGCTTATGCTAGATATACATGTTTATCTTACTTATAAAAAAGGAAGATTTGCACAAAATATAATATGGTGAACCTAGTAGGGACTTGTTAGATGGTTTTTATTTGGTCCCCGAATTAATGATATGAAGTACTTGTCAAGTAATAATTTTCTCAAATGGTTGATTGTTCTATAATTTTCTCTACTACCTTATAGTGCTTAAATGAGAGTTCTCGACTTTGCTTTGGTTGCCCTCATCTCTTTACCTAGTTCTGACTCTTCTCGAAGTATGTTTTAATATACTTACCCATATTGGCCTGATGTCTTAAACTGTTCTAAGCATACTACATCCAAACAACTTAGCTAAGTGGAATCATCCTAATCAAATCCAATCCATGGTGGCACAACTCAAGAAGGCTCACCAGCTTGCCATAAGCCCCATTTTGTGTGGACTATAGTGTGTTACAATATTGAAAAATTGGCATGGGGGCCAAGGAGTTTGGAATCAAATAAGTTGGGTCCAAAATGGAGTCAGATATTTGTGTTCAAAAGGGATCAAATTAAATCCAATAGGACCGAATGAATAATAATAATAATAATAATAATAATAATAATTTACTTTTCATAATCAAAGTATTTGATATTTTTGCATGTACTTTTCAAACAATACATTAATAATCGTAAATTTTTTATCCAAAATAAAATATTAATTAATGTGTCCATGATCCAACTAATTGATTGAATAATCTATTCGATAGAAAAATCTATCAGAACATGTCATTAAAAACCATTATATATATAATTGTATTTAACCGGTCTTGTAGGTTGTTGGGCTTTCCCACTTTGATCATATTGGGAGTGTTTTTTAACTTTTCATGCTTATATATTTTTTCTAACTTCTTAGTGGTGTTCAGCTATTTCGCATGTTTATATATTATTTGAAGCTTTTTGGATGTTTCATTGAATATTTTTCAAGTTTGTGTGTCATTTAGGGTCTTTACAGGGATGGCAATTCCCAACACAATATGATAACTTGATACGAATTCGATACAAAAAAATTGGGTTTCGATTGTCCTATTTTGGGTTTGAGTCCAACAAGATCGACGCGATTAAGAACTCAAAGAAAATGGAATGGGTAGGGTAGGGTTGGGTTGGGTTAAATTTCAAGTTACATGAACAACCCGAAATTTGATGGTGGGTCATGGACAACTTGAACCAACTCAACCAAATCTAAATTAAATAAATAAAATTTAAAGTTTTTTAGGAGTCAAAATATAAAATAACAAAATAAAGCTTGAAATTTTGAATTTTAGTAATATCAAAATTACTACTTTGACATTTTTTGATCTTATTTATTTTTACAACCATATAGGATAGATTATTACCATTTTAAATTACTTCTAATAGTTATTTTTGTGTCCAAGTAGACATGAAAATGGTACTGCAAAGAGTTAATAAAATACTAATGCTTTCTGTTCGTTATCCTCATTATTTTGTGAGAAAAGTTCGTTTTTCTTAAATACACTATATTTTTCCTCAATTATTTTTTAAACATTTTTCTTATTAGTCAAACAATCAAAATTATTACTCTTAATATATTTTTTACCTTTTTTCTCACCAAAATTCATGAACCAAATATAGCATTAGTTTCAACATTGTGCCCTGTGCTAATTATAACTTCACTCTCTCAAGACATCTCTCACTTCTATTCAATAGAAGTTTCTCTAAATCTAAATAATGCTAAAATTTTGCTACATTTTTTATTAAAATTTCGGCCTAAAATATTGAGTCCAAGTATACAATTTCTTCACAAAATTATAATGAAATAAATTTTGATATTTTTGGTATAAGTTTTTAAATATTATGTGTCATCCATCTTTTTGCTATATATCGAATTTAATCCCAAAATAATTTTAATTTTTTATTAATTTCTAGAACACTCGGAGGATTTCTCAGTTAAACAATCTTAAGAGAGCCAAGGTATCTAATTAGACTAGCATTCCAAATCTTTTCTCGAAACGCTTTAAAAGTGTAAGTACACAAATATTATACTCCCCTATCTCAAAATTAAAGCTTTCATTTGATTTGGTATAGAGTTTAAGATGGGAGCCGAAAAAAATGAAAGAGTTAAACCTATCAATGATTCTTGTATAAATCTTAAGAGAGCCAAGATATTTAATTAGACTAACATTCAAAATCTTTTCTCGAAATGCTTTAAAAGTATGAGTACACAATGTTATAATTCCCTATCTCAAAATTAAAGCTTTCATTTGATTTGGTACAAAGTTTAAGATGAGAGCTGAAAAAATTGAAAGAGTTAAAAACTGTTAGATGATTTTTGTATATGTTTAAAAGTTTTATGGTAAAATTGCAATTTTCATCCTATAATTTTGCTTAATTTGATTTTTCATTCTATAAGTCGCGAAGTTTTAGTTTAGTTCAGTAAGTATCAAAAAATTGTTACTTTTAGTTCTTTTTTGTTGGTACTAGCAAAAATAGTTAGAAAAGTTTGACTTGGCTTGCCGGGCGCGTGTCCATTTGGAGTTTTTTCCTTGTTGGCAGCTGAAGTGGCTTGATGAATTGGAAAAAATAATAAAAATTATAATTTTTGTCCTGTAACTTTATCCATTTTGGATTTTGGTCCTATAAGTATCAAAAAGTAGTCACTTTTAATCCTTTTTTTGCCGAAGTAGCCAAAAGTCGCCAGAAAAGTTGACATGGCTCATCGGGTGTGGGCCCAGTGGCGTTGTTGGTAGCTGACATGGCTTGATGAATTGGAAAAAAAATAAAAAATGCCTACTAAATATATAATAAAATATAAACAATATATATTTATGATATATATCATATATCATACATATGATACATATTTATATATACACATATATTTATATAAATATTATTTATATATAATTTATAATTATTTACAAATTTAAAAACAAAAAAAAAAAAAACTACCATATCAACAATAATCTTTTAACTCGCTTAGTTGGCACAACTTTGAATTTAAAAATATACACATATATTTATATAAATATATATTTATATATAATTTATAATTATTTAGTAATTAAAATACAAAACTCACATGGTTAAAATAATTTAACTGCAATTTTTAAATTAAAAATAAATAAATTAAAAATAAAAATAAAAGAAGAAAGGAAAAAATGGTTCATTCTTCTCCTCCCCACCCCCCACAACCAGCCACCATGGTCGTCGCCTGGCTAGATTTGGCCAAGCAACCTCTACCCAACGATCCAGCCAGCCATGGCCAGATCCATAGTTAACATTTTTTTTCCCAATTAATCAAGCCTCGTCAACTACCAACAAGACAAAAGCTCCAAATGGGCACATGCTCGGTGAGCCATGTTAGCTTTTCCAGCAACGTTTGTTAACTCCAACAAAAAAGGACTAAAAGTGACAAGTTTTTGATATTTATAGGACTAGATTGAAATCTTGCAACTTAGAGGACCAAAATCCAAAATGGATAAAGTTACATGACGAAAATTGCAATTTTATTTTATTTTTTCCAATTCATCAAGCCACGTTAGCTGCCAACAAGGCAAAAACTCCAAATTGGCACACGCCCGGCGAGCCACGTCAACTTTTTCAGCAACTTTCGCTAGCTCCAGTGAAAAATGGCTAAAAGTGACAATTTTTTAATACTTGGAGGACTAAATTGAAATTTTGCAACTTATAAGACGAAAAACCAAATTGAGCAAAATTACAGGATGAAAATTGCAATTTTGCCAAAATTTTTTTTATGACAATACTTATTACATGTTTAATGTAAAATCTCTTAGAAATTTGTTAGAGATTCCCTCTTGTTTTCTAGAACTCATCTTTCCTTGTCTATCAAGGTTAATTTAAATACGAATTATTAATCGTATATCCTTTACATTTGGTTAAATACATCATATCTTTTTGTCATGAAAAAATTATTTGATGTTGCATAAATCTATCCCTAAATATGAAAGTCCAATTATTTTGAGGTACTATCCCACTAGCATGCATATGGTGGGGGGTTTTTACCCTAAAAAGGTTCTTTAAAATGTGGGAGAGGAGCAATAGTTTGTAAACTATATCAAGCCCATGAATCATTTCAATGTGGGAACTTAGATATCTTCATAACACCTCAGTCGAGTGGCTTGGGATTGGGAAGAGCACATGGTTGTTGTTCCTACAGGAGGCGCAAATGATGTTGTATGGATCTGTCCGCAGATATAAAGGTCTACTTGCTCCTAGTTATTACCAAGCCGGCATGCATATGGTGGGGGTGGGGGGGTTTGCTCTGAAAAGGCACCTCAAAGTATGAAACAAGGGAAAATAACTTATAAATTATCTCAAACACTCGACTCATTATGATGTGGGACACTGGATATCATCATTATCATATAGTTGAATCTTGTATTAAGCAAGTGCACATTATGGCTAGATTTAAGGTGCTTAATTTATGAAATGATTGTTAATGGCTTTTTTCTTTTTCCATTATCTTCTTATCATTAATGTTAATTCAAGAACATTTTTCTACATGACCATGCAAATTATTTTCAAGTGAATTGTAGAAATTTTGAAATCTTGTTTTGGAATTTGCCTTTTCACAAATAATTAAAATTTGTCTTTCTTTATTCACAAAAATCATCTATATTAATTTTATATCTTTTGTACTAAGAAAGTGCATCTTATTTCATTTTAAATCTTACATCTCTTGTTGAATATAATTATGTGATTTAGACACTTTAATTTGTGGTATCACCAAATGCATCATTCCTTATTATCTATCCTAATGGCCACTTATCACATTAGTTCATTTATAGCCATTGATGGTTTCATTATAAAAGAAAAAAATGTCTTGCAACTTTTATCAAATAAAATGGAAAAAGGTATTCTTGAGTGTAGTTATAGTGTCGGGATAATTCTCTTACACACATTGTGTTTAATTTATTTTATCCTTTACTTTTTTACTGTTGGTTAGGAGGGACATTATGACGAAGAAAAATGAGAGATGTACTTACCTTCAAAGGACCTTGTGGTGAAGAGGATTAATGAGGTATTTTTTTGTAGGGAATTTGTTTAGGGTGAAATTGGAGAAAAGGTAAATGAAGGTCGAGCTGATAGTAAGTGTGTGGGTCAAATCTTATAGCCAAAAGGAAGCATGTTTGACTTACCATGGTAGCCCTTGGCTAAAACCCTCAAATACTTGAGTTATATTGAGCAAAAGAGGGTAAAACAAGAGAATAAAGTTCAAAGTGGGTGGTAAACTTACCTATAGCATTTATGAGAACAAATATTTACAATAGATGGCTAATTTTGAGAGCAGAAAGCTAAAATAATTATTGGCCCCTATAGAAGGGTACAATTTTGCTAGGATTTATGGGTACTTAGCCGGATTTATTTTGAAAAGTGCCAACCGACATATTGATAGCCACTTGGGTGCTATAATGGTAGGTCCACATTTAATATGGAAGGGACAAGCTGACAATGTATTTAATGCGAACAAGACAAGTAGATAGCATCATTAAATTCAACAAATGATGGCATACTGAAGACTTGATATGTATTAAAAGTGGTAGCTCATGCCAAACGCATAGGAATCTAACCTTATAGGGTCATTATCAACATTTTATCACTCTAGAGACTCTTAGCTGGACTTTCACAAATAAAGTAGGTCTTCACAAATCTTTGTTGAGTCAAGATATTGACCTATTGATCATTTTAATTTAATAGAGTTTCACCTATAGGTGATTGGCCCTGTGATGAGTTCGAGAGTCAAGTTATTGAGCGGCCCTCGGTGGAATTCTAAGTTGCACCCCTATCATGCCTCAAATTTGGGACATATTATGATAGTGTTCCTAAGTCCAATGGATTCAAAAAAATTAAAACATATAAATTAGAACATACTAAAAATCCATAAAATATTATTACAAAAGTTCAAAAAATTATCGCAGCAAAGGACAATTCAAAATTTCAAACTTTGAAACTTAAGATTTTCTCTAAGTTCATCTAAAAATTCAAACGTATATCTTAATTTAAAATTATAACCTATGCTTTGATGCCACGTTTCTCATGCCTTGAATCCAGATCATGATACAACAATGCTCCTGACCCATATGCCCAACAGGCCTAACATAAAAAAAGATAGCCCATGAGGCCCAATAGTAAATCTGTTTGGTCGATCAGAATCGACCTCACTTGGTAGGGTCTGCGGTCAACCCATAACGACCTCAGGGCCACTTCAAAAGTTTGAACATTTGAGTCTAGTTGACATGAATTGACCTCAAGATCACTCTAGCATTCACTCGAATCCTTGCTGTGTTTATCAATCTAACAGGTCGAGTTCCTTTGCACTAATGACACATGGCAACCGGTGCAACCGTTGCCAACAACTCCAACAACTCTGACAATTTTGACAACCCTGCCAGCAACTTTGGCAGAGACATGCCTCTACTGGCACGATTGATTCAGGAAAATAGGAGATTTAGCCACCTGGCACAGTACCGCGATCTGGACATGGAATGACTCCCAACCCCCTGGCATGGAAAAAAGTTAGTACACCTGATAGAGGTACTTGGGTAAAATCACACCTACAGAAAGCTATAAATACTCTAGGCCCAACCATGCTTAAGGTAATGTCCCACACACTACAAACTTTACATTTTCTATATTCTGTTCGATCTCTCTACCTCGATCGGAACTAACTTGAGCGTTGGAGTGCCTTCGTTGGGGTTCCCTGGCTAGCTTAACGTGTGTTGTGGCTCAGATCTCAAGCTCTAAAGTTATACACCATCCTAAGTACCCAACCTCTCTGTTCGACTCACTAGTAATACAACTCCCATTTTCTCTATAAGCAGCTTCAAGTAGCATCATTTGGCGTCGTCTACGAGAACTTTTGAGATTGCAGTGAGAAAATGGTAAACACACGCAGAGTAGCATCTGGAAGGGAAGAAAATTGAAGGTCCACTTCCCCACTTCTCTCTAACCCCCAGCAAGATACCAACGCTTCGAGCACCAACGCTCCCTAAGAGTAGCTAGAAACTCTCACCATGCCCCAATTGATGCAACTGATAAATGAGCAGATCTTCGCTCAGATATCAACCCAATTATCTATCATTCTGAATAAGCACACCACAGTGCCTGCCCCTACCACCAGTGCAACTTCGTAGCTGCCCCCATTGAAAAATAGGCCCCTAGAGAATAGTCTCTCCCACCGAGAGGCTAGGCAGCCACCCGCCAAGTGTGAAGTCAGTCCCAGATGCTCGCTGATAGAAAGGAGGCATCCAGAAGTGTGGAAGGAGGTGGCGAACTCAGTGGATCACGCCAGACCTAATCGAGCCATGCAACGTGATAAGGTTAAACATTCTAAGTGTGACTACCGCAAAGAGAGAGGAGAATCTGCAGACCTGGCGCATCAGCCTAGTCAAGCCCCATAGTGCGATAGGGCCGAGCGTCTAAGGCTGGGTTTTGATCGAAATGCTACCTAGGCGGATCGGGACAAGTGGGAGAAAGTATCCCACCAGGTCCAGCAGCTGAATAGATGTCTCGATGAGATCTCAAGGAGAAATACCAATAGGGCACCAAACTTGGATGC
>JACGDI010005484.1:596306-660024 GCA_014898725.1 Jacaranda copaia | reverse complement strand
GATATGCTGCTCTAATCCGCACTAGATCTGCAGTGGTTATTTTTGAGGTTATTTTTGTGTAATAGTCTGGGGTAAATAACTCTGACAACTCTGCCAATAACTTTGGTAGAGAAGTGCCCTTACTGGTATAGTTGATCCGAGAAAACAGGAGATTTAGCCACCTGGCACAGTACCGTGATCTGGACATGGAATGACTCCCAACCCCTTGGCATGGAAAAAAGTTAGTACACTTGATAGGGGTACTTGGGTAAAATCACGCCCATAGAAAGCGATAAGTACTCCAGGACCAACCACGTTCAAGGTAATATCCCACACATTACAAACTTTACATTCTTTATATTCTATTCAATCTCTCTACCTTGACCAGAAATAACTTGAGCGTCGGAGTGCCTTCATTGGGGGCACCTCGACTAGCTTAATGAGTGTTGTGGTTGCAAATCTCAAGCCCCAAAGTTATACACCATCTTGAGTACCCGACCTCTTTGGTCGACTCATCAATAATACAACTCTCATTTTCTCTATAAGCAGCATCAGCTCCCAAACCTAAAAGACTTAGAAGACACTATAGAAATCAAAACATACTAAGAATCTATAACATATTATTTTAAAATTTCAAAAAATTATCGCAGTTGAAGACAATTCAAATTTTTAAACTTCGACATCAAACACTATATTTATGAGTCAATTATAACTATTACAATCCTTAGAAAATTATCTTCCATTTAACTTAACTTTAACTGAAACTAAGGAGCATTTTAATATCTTATCAATAGTCCCAAAATAGACCATCTTCTTTGTTCTCAACTAAGTTCTCTAAAAAAGGGTTAATCAATAATGTATGAATGAAATTTCACCTATGAATAAATTTCCTTCATTTTCTATTGAGTTGAGCATGCATAAATATCCCAATAATTAAAATTGCTAAAGAAAATAATCTTTTATTTTGTTCCTTGAAAAAACCATCAGATATAAAGTAAAGAATCTTCTTAATGAAATACTTTCAAAAAAATGTTGTCAAAATAATTCAGAGCAAAAATTACACAAGTTATCATAAATGTTCAACTTATCATTTAACCATGCCTATGAACTTTTAGAATTCTAATTGGTTAACTTGGCCAAGATCATCATTAAGTGGCTTTGGACACTACTATTATTACTTGTAGGAGGGCCTTAACTACAATATCGTTAAGTAACTTTAGACAATACTATTATTATCAGTAGGAAGGCCTTATCTCCAACACCATTAAGTGGCTTCTAGAATCTTTTGCTACTATAACAACATAGCATTGTTACAGAACTTGTTCCTACCGATAGTTTCTCGATTATTCAAAGCACATAATCTTTTTGTTACTGTATTCCAACAAAGAATATAGAATGTTGGGTTTCATGCAAGGTTTTAAAAAAAATTATTTTGACATGCTCAAAGATATTAAATTTCATGTGGAATTTAGGAAAATTTTATTCGACATGCTCAAATCTTAAAATTTTATGAATCTGAAAAAATGTATGAACAATTATCATTTTTGTAGACAAAATAATCTTTGCAACAAATCAACATTTGGGTTCAAAATTCCAATCCATAGTATACAAATTCCTTAATATTTCATGTAGAAATCACTCATGCGAAGAAAATATTTTCAATAGAAGGGTAAAAGAAATTCACTTACATTCAAATCCTAAAACTCAAAGTTTCCTTAAATTTGATTATCACTTAGGTATTTTTGACCAATTCTACAACAAACACAATATGAATGTTAGTACCCAATCAATAGAATGAGATTTAATATGAATTTCTAAAGCACAATAGGAAAAGTGATATTTGCTTACCTCTGAGGGTATATTTCCTAAAGTGTGCATATATATATACTCATAGGTTGAGTATTTTAGATAGACTATAATCCTTATCTTATTGAGATAAGTAGATAACTCTTAGCATAATTCCCTCACATTTGATCATTCTTAATCCAAGATGATGATGACCTATAACTAATCAGTAGTTATCATGAAGAGTTAGCTTAGAATCCTAAGGCTCGGTTCTTCAACATTTTCCAAAAATATTTTCCAACCATCAAAAAAATTTTAAAGTGAAGGCACACTTCCCAAATTTTTTCCCAAAACATTCAAATTTAATCCCTAAAAAACCCTACCCCCTCATTTTCTCACTCTATCTATGACATCACTTATTCATTTATCACTTTCTCACTTCACTCATCCATATATATATACTAGTTTTTGGAGCACCGCGCATTAGCTAGTACATGTGTTATGTTAGCTTGTATAGGACAAGTAATATTGAGTATTCACATGTTATTTCCTTTAAAATTTATTTTGACCCTTGAATGTAGCAAGAATATTGTTTATTATAAGTTATATAATGTTTTTGGATAAGAATATTGTTTATTGCATTCAACAACCACTCCTGGGTGTTAATGTAGCTCTATTAACTAATGAATGTGGATTATTTATAAAAGACTCAATAAAAAGAAAGACAATATGAATGATGTTATCTAAAGAATATTTAGTATCAACAAAGCCAAAAAGTTTAACCAACCTTATATTTACACATACATCGATACATACAAAAATACGATTTCTAAAATAGTCTATATTTTTCCACATATGTATTGTTTTTCTTCAAAATTCATAGAGCTATAAACTATTCTATCTTTGGAATTCAATCTACCCAAAATGTTTTTCTCGTAGTAATAATCAATATACAAATTCATTGAATGACAACTTAACAATCATTAGAAATAAAACTAGCATGAAGAAATTAACATTCCGAGTTAGTATTAGTAGTTGTTACATCAGTATTTATTCAAGGTTAAAATTCCAAAATTTTCTAAGCTAATTATATGCTTAGTCATAGATAAAATGACAATGCTTGTTAGGGCCTTAACTCAGAGGTTTGGCTAACCTTAGCCCTTTCTATCTATTCTAATGATCAAAAGCTAATACTATAACATACATACATTTTTACAAGCACAACCACACAGACAAGGACCTCCAACTTTAATCCTCTATGCTAGTAATGTCAGATTCTATGGTTTTATCTTCATTCTCTTGGTCTTCCCCATTATCATCATTTTTCTCTTTAAACTCCTAAAATTCATCTTCTACAATGATTTATGGCAATACCTCAACCAATGGCTCTTGTATGGAATCCTTTTTAGGTTTCTCCTCAAGTTCCTATATGGGTAACTCCTTAGGATTCTTTTTTGGTATCTCCTCAATATAGATTCCCTATTTGTGGTTCAACTTTAGGAAGGGTCAAACTCCGGAGGGTCTAGCCTCTGATGTTACCTCAACCCCTATGATCTGGTCTACGAAATTCTCATAATGTGCTATCATCATTGGAACCTCATCCACAATCATATATCTCATATTAACATTCTTCCAATGGTTTGCCATCAATGTCCTAAAGGTTTCCTTTGTTTAAGCTTGCACCATGCGGAGTCTCTTGATCTGTCCCTCAGCTATTTTCACTTGTTCACCTTCTCATTTGTTTTCTTCCATAAGCCTTTTCACAGTGTAGTTCCTAACCCCAATTAGCATTTTCAAATGACATGTCTCTGCTTTTCTTTCCCTCAGTGCTTCATACATGTCATAAAGTTGCTCCTCATGGCGCCGGCATAGCTCCAGAAGACTTGCTTTCTCTTGATCTAGAATCTTAATCCTTTCTTCTAAAAATTCCTTGCTTTCCTCTTTCATAGGTTTTTTTCCTTCCCTATGTTCACCAATCATCTTGCAATATATAAATTTTAATTCTTATCCATATTTAGCATACTAAAAAATTGAAAATAGAACCATAGACCTATTTGTAGTCTTTTTCATACTATGGAGGCGTAATGTAATATTTTTTAAATTACTCTTAGTAAAATTAAATGTATTTTGTTATTAATAAAAATTTCATTTTAAAGATTATTAATAAATTTAAATATATTTTGTTATTAATAAAAGTTTCATAAAATTGAATAATCTAAATTAAAGTTGAAGTAAAAATAATTTCATTAAATTTAATTGAACTTATTGTTTAAATTAAATTACGCCTTAAATAAAGTAATTTTTATGATTTTAGATCACATATTAGTTTTGGTAGAAATTTAGATAGAATATATCATTCATTTATCTAATAAATTCTTCAGTTTTTTCTATTCACCTGAATTCATGGATGTAATAAGAGGATAATAAAAATGATCCATTAATGAATGAATCAATTTTTGAATAGAAATTTTTATTAAGCATTTTTAGCTATTAGCCTAGTGTAGGAATTGGAGTTTCCTATAATACTCTGTTTTTGAATAATAAAATTTCATAAATATTACATAATTGTGGTGGCCACTCAGGATAACCCCTAAGCTGAGATGCCGCCAATTCAAGCTTGACATATAATTCAATTGATAACTAGGGAAACCAAAATTTAAAACTTAAAGAATGGCGGCTCACGCTAACCTCAAATATCGCTTCATAGAGCAAAATATGTATATACCAAGTGTCTTTAGTTTAAATACAAACATTAACACGACATCCCTTAGTTAACTGTCTCGATTAGGTGTAGTCTATGTACAATCACAACACCTAATCTATTACAAAATAAACTTTCCAGACCACCATAAGCTCTTATTTCTCACTTAGTCCTATCAAGTAAACATAAATAATAACAAACTGGGTAAGTCCTAAAGACTTAGTGAGGGAAAAGAAAATAATGATAGTCAAGCAAAAGCTGTTGGGAAGTAATGATCAGTAAACAATTTTGGTAACAAGCAAGATTTTTTAGTACGAATCAACAATGTAACATAGCACACATGATATCAACTTTAATAGGTTTTTGGTCATTCCAACCTTATTACTTCTAAATCAAGTTGTAATCAATATTACTGTCACCATTATAGCATAAATAAGATTTCTTTATCACTTCATTTGTTGAGCGCTCGGCTCAATATGTAACTACTTTTCATGTGGCATGGTCGGCCATATGCCGGATTCCGCCACTCACAGTTTGCTTCTTCCAGCTATTTGTAAGTCAGGATCGTAGGTAGGTTGCCCGACCATCATTTGGACCTAGCCCTGAGTCCAATCCCTGTGGCATTCCTTTAGGTGATAACTGCCCATGTCGTCCCATGGGTTGAGATTATATATTGCCAACAGATAAGAATTCAACCTTTAAAGTCATAAACATAAATATAACAAGGTATAACTCTGGAACAACAATATACTTAGTATACTAGCCAGCAAGGCCTTTCTAGAATAATAATCCAAGCATTCCGTTGGGATTGGCACTCAGCCGATATAGTTAATGATCAAGTATGCCATCAAGGCCAAATAACTAATATACAAAATGAATTCAAGTATGTTAATAAGGCAACGGATTGTACTGAATAATATCAGAAGCAAGAATTAATGAAACAAACTATCATAGGGGTTTATGAAACAAGTAACAGATAAAAAATGAGACCTTAAACAATTCACGAATTTCAATAAACAAAAACAAGTTTAACTCTCATAGGGATTTGTCACAAACGTCAGATAGGTCTAATCAAGCGCCAGATTAGCAAACCCTCGTAGGGCATGCAAAATAAATACTGAGGATCTCTCACTTCAATAGCTTTAGGAATGTTATCACAGTTTACTAGCCTGTGATTTCTTGCTCTTCGTCACCTATTCTAAAAGAACGTGCTTAATATCAAAATATGTGTAACGCCCCTTTTAAGTACTAGTTAAGCTATTTATATCGTGATATAGGTTTCAAAAGCAATATGAGATAACATGCTAATTATACTACTAATACCAAATACTCATGAGATTTATATATCTAGTCTTGTTAAGGGCTATAATCAAATTCTTAAATATATAATTGACCTTGATATGATACACAAAGTTGATAATAATAACCCAACTATCTTTACTAACCCAAATTTGTCACTTAGGTCTCAAATCCATAAAATTGGGGTTTAATCATCCAATTAACTTAATTAACCCAAAGTTATCATATAATAATACAAATTCGGGTCCACTAGAATTATATATATATCCATGCATGTGATTTGTTTCTGAATGCCATATCATTTTAATATGTATATTCAAAATATTCTAATCCTATTTCTGTTCCACAATTTCAACTTCTCAAATGCTTCAATCAACTCAATCGATAAATATTAATTTTTTTTATTACCAAATTCAGATCCATATAATATAACACCCCTGAACATTAGTATTTTGAAAAAAATAAAAATTTGAAATTCAAGCAAATTGGTTGCTTGGATTTTAGGGCTTGAGAAATAAATCAAAATGACTTAATTGCAAGAATTTAAAAGTTTTGAGGGTAAATTTGCAATTTTCAATAACTTAATTGGAGCACATTCTAAAGCTTTTGGGGTTGCATGGCTAATATTTTGGGTCAAAGGGTGAGATGTTAGGCATTCAAAAGATTATAGGGCTCAATTAAGGAATCAGAAAGTTTCAAAGGACTTGATTGCAAGCTGGGAGAAAAAATTGGGGTTGAAAATACAATTTCAAAAAGGTTACATTTTAAATAATTATTCAACTCTCCATTCTTCATTTTCTTCCTCACCATCCGCACCATTGCCATTACTTTTCTGCACTAGCAAAATCTTCAACAACTTCTCTAACCTCAAAACCACTGCTATATTCCTTTTCTCTTCATTCTCAGCTTCACGTTCATCCAACATATAGCCATAAACTTCAATGTTCCAATGGAGAAATTGAAGATTGAAATGGGTAATGGTGAGTTTTTCAGGCAACGGTGATATAATGGCGTGAACACAGTTCTGGGTAGTGGGAGTTGGTGTTTTCAACTTGAGGGAGCTAATGGTGCACTTGCATTAAGGTTTCATGAGCCATTAGCGATGAATTTTGAAGAGGGTTCCACAATGGTAGACAATGGTGCTATAACGTGGAGGCTTCAATTGAGACCATTCCCTACAGCAAAATTAGTAATTGAGGGTATGTTAGACAGCTCTCATTGAGAGAAACACAATTATGGTGAAAGTTATCTGTTCCAGCAACAATAGACAGTGGCGGAGCAAAGGTGTTGAGGCTGAATCTGCTTCTCTATACGATGGTCATGATCTCGATTGTTGAATCGAAGGTTTCAATTGAGCGATTTGTGGGTAAAGAGCTAGAAAAGGGTTTGCTTATATATACATGTTGTATTGTATTACTTGAAGCCTTGTATCCTAGCAAGAATGAGTTTATCATTAATTATATATATAATTGGATCACGCATGGATAGAATACTATATAATTGTGGACTCGGATATGTTGTACTATATGCCAAATTTGGATTCAATGAGTTTAGGACCTAAATGATATTTATTAGGATTAATTGAGAAGAATTAAGAAATTATTCTGATTTTAGGTTGATATTATGATAAGATTATGTAATTAGAACTAGTCTATATTCTAATAAGTGAATTGAAATAAAAATTGAGATTTATTTTGGGCAATACTAATCTTAATAGTCATTATTGGGACGATAGTGCTATTTGAGCTTTAAACTATCATGTTGATAGGTTAATTAGTGAATTTGGATAAATGATAAGCATGATAGTGAGTTTTAGGGTTAAATATGGATTTTGACCATAATTATGCTCTTTTGGTTAGGTGACGAAGGCATGGGTCCTGAGGACCAGTGAACTACTAATTTTTTTTGCGCTCCCTAAGACAACAAAAGTGAGGGTCCACCAATCAATATTTTCTTTGTTTAAGCTTAATCGGTATTTGTTGCACCCCAATAAGTGTATGCCAATCTAGCACTTCTTATACATATTTGTTCTTGTGGAAAAACCCTTGTGGGGGTTAAATTGCTTGAATTATATTTGTTTGTTTATTGAGATATGTACTTGATTGTGTACTTGCTTGTTATTTTTTATTTAACTCGTATACCCCTATGAGGGTTAGTGCTGGTTTTTATTCTGTTAAGTTAGTTTTTGTTTATTCTAACCCCAAAACTCTCTTCTATCTTGATCGATACTTGTTACTGTTTGGTACTTATTTTTGTCTAGAACTGTTACCAAATTCCTTGTTGGCATATTCATTTATTTGTATCCTATTATCTAGCCTGTTGGTTTAACTATAATTTCTAGCCATTCTAATATTACCTCATTCGCAAATTCAATTTCTTGATTGGTATGTGTTGTACTTGTTGGAGATAGTACTTGGGCTGTGTGCCAATCTTATACGGACTGTTGGGATACTTGTGACATGCCTTGTAGTCCGCCTGGGTGTCCATGATACGCTAAGTACCCGCTTAGGTATCCACGGTACACTAATTAGTTCGCTTAGGTATTCACAAAGCGCCATACAGTTCATATGAGCAAACCAATTGTATTCCAAGTTATCACACTATAGAAGTACTTGTTTGAATGGAATAAGGTGTATTGATATGCATGTTTTGACTCATTCTATTGGAATGCATATGTTATTCAGGTTTACTTGTTCGTACTTATTTCTTGCTTGATTGTGATATGCTCTTGGAGTAATATGGTAGAAGAGTTTCTTGTTTACTATTCTCATTCTTGTTTGAATCATAACTGTACTTATGTTGCTTATTGATTTTAAATCTATTGAGATGCTCTTCCCTTGATAGGTTTCTTTTTCTACTTGATGTATCATCCCTTTGTAAGTCTATTGGATGTACCCCCATTTTCCCTTCTTTTCCTGATAGGGTTATGTGAAAAGATGTAAAGTTTTGACTTGGGATGAAGGAATGCACTTTTGTAATAGAATAGGTGTTCATATGTGTATATAGGGGATTAACATATTATATGTGAACTTAGAAATGTTGAGATATGTCAAGTTTGACATTGTCACCTTGAGGTTGTGTATATATTTTGTTGGGCATAAAGAATTGATCCTTGGCATGTATACTAATGTTTGGTAGAACTTGTTAAGTTGAAATTTTCGTTGCTCGTGATGAATTGAAATTTTGGAAAATTTTTATGGGCTTAATGCTTGTCTTTTATGTTCAGATTTAAGTTTGAAATATTTTGATATCTCAACTTAGAGTTACCTTGAGTGGGGTATCATAGGTGGTATCAGAGCCTAAGTTTTGATGACCTAGGTTAATATGGGTTGAATTAATAGACTTACTAGAGATTAGACTTGAAGTGGGAATTGGTTTGGATATGAATATTAGGTTAAGGAAAGCCTGAACGACACTGGGATGTGATCCTCATATATAAAATTTTTGGATAATAGATGTTAAGCTTGGCTTTGGAATTACTTAAGAAAAGAATGAGCAAAGAATTTATTTTGCTACATTTTTCTATTAGAGCCTAGGTTTGTTGAAGAGCTAGGCATGGAATATTATTAGGACTTGTATTAAACCTTTTGTTTGCAATAGTTTGAACCTGAAATTTGGGCATAATATTTGATACCAAGAGGTATGAGATTATACTTAGGACGGCCAACCAAATTGTAATCTTCACTTTTGAAGATCGAGCACTAAACTCTAAATTGAGCCAAAATTCAGGGTATTTCTTTTAGTTTGGGAAGCTCCTATGTGATTTTAGGAATATTAAGATGAAGTTGATGGGTGATATTAGTGAGACGAGTTGCATACAGTAGGATGATTGACGAGTATAGGAAAGGGATAAGGAAAACCTGAGCTATTGTGAGATTTGATCCAAGGATATGATTCTTGGAATGTGGAGTTTTTAGTTAATAAAGACAAAGTTTGATTTTGGAAATGCTTCAAAAGTGTATGCTTGAGGTAAGGAATACTTGAGTCATGACATGATATGATTTTGGAATGTGAACTCTTAGGATAGCAAAATATGAGGTTTCATTGTGAACTTGAATGTGGAATTGAATAAGGAATGAATTTTTAGGATAATGGTTGATGTTATGGAATTGAGTACCTTAGGATAAACAAATTCCTACTAGGTACTTTTGGAAGGAAAATTTGGTTATATGGAGATGTAGGAAAGAAATCATCGTAGGTAATATTGCATTTGAGGATGCCTACTAGGTTGTTTGATAACTTACCTATTTTTAGAAACTACTTAGTAGCCATTTTGATAGTATTAATATTTAGAATGCACATTATGGGTTAGTCGATCCTAAGCTTGTTCTCTAAAGCTAGAAATCACGATATGATGTGACGTGACACTAATAAAACATCTGCAAATGTGAACATGATCCTCAATCGACTAAATCATAGAGAATGCTCACCCTAATGAAGCTAAAACACTTGAAGATAGCAAAGAAGATGCTCTAATTAGAAGATATTTTGGAAAGAACTGAAGATAATGTTGGATCTTATGTTTCTCTTGCTAATAGGTTCGAAGATAGAAGGCTTATGGTGTAAAACCTATGGTAGTAAGATAGAGGACCTTATAAGCTTATTGATGAGCAAATTAGGTTAGAAATCTTAGGAGCATGATAGAAACCATCAAAGGATAGCCTCGAGGAATTTTCTGATTTGTATCCCTCTCAATCATTGATAAGGATTATCAGAATAGTAGTAAAAGCTTGACAAAACACACTGAGTTGGAAATTAGAATATTTTCTTCCTAATAAGCTAGTTAACCTAAAACAAGCACTAAGGTATGTTTGAGGTCGAAACTAAGGATGTGACACTATATATAGGAAATTGCCTAACTATTAGGATTGATTTATGACAATCATATTAGGAACTATTTAAATTGAGGAAATAGTCATATTTCAGATGTGTTTAGTCTGTGATCTCCCTGACATTTAAGGAAATGATTTTACCTAGGTTACAAATAATTAAGTATGACCAGAAAATATGTCAAGTATAATTTCATGGGCTTCTGATTGATATCAATAAATGAATTGATGAGATCAACTAAGGAAATGCTAGATGCATATATGCTTTGTAAAGGAAATTTGGATATTCAAGGATAATCTCGTACGCCTTGGGAAAACTTAAGTCCTAGAATAACCTATTTTACTTATGTTCAGGATTATTGAAATAGGGATACCATTTAAAAGTGGAAGAAGATGAATTCTTGCGGATTATGGAATTACTAGTAAAGAATGATTGGGGTAATCTAGGAATGACCACCACTTTGGGTTAAAAGTGAGTGAAATTAATGTACTCAGTGATTGGCAAGATAAGCCAAAGATAAGTATAATATCATAAGGATAGAGAGAAATAGGTAGTTAAGAGTACTATCTAAGTTTTGAATGTCAAAATTGGGTTGTTCATGACTATATCTAGTATGTTTAGTTTTATGAGCTGATAGCTAACTAATTAGGAAGATATAACTTGTTATAAAGGCTAGCATGTTAAGTTTGACCTCTTGGGCGATGGGTCAATGACCGATGGGCACCAAGACAAGAAGCACCATCTTATTCTTAAGCTATGCCCAAAGAAGAAATTTCACAAACCCCTTTAGTAGGTCAACCAGTAAACCCTATGTATTAGAGGGGATCAAGATTTATGCCATAAGGTTAATAGTTAGATGATAAAATAGGACTTGTTAATGAGGTGACCAAAGATAGAGCGGTGGAATAATTCTTTTGTTTCATTCCCTTGAAGTTTTTAGGATGCCCTGATGATAGAAGAGCCAAGGAATGGATTGAGCATTTAGAGAGTACTTTTGAGACATTACATTCTTCAGATGAGTGAAGGGTTCAACTTGCTAAGTTTCTTTTGGAAGATTCCGTCTAAAGTTATTGGAAGATGATTGATTGAAGGTGGACGACTGAAGAAAGCCATCGAACTTGGGAGAATTTTCACCCAAGACCTTATGAGTAAATATGCGCCAGAGGTGGTGAAGAAAGTGAGAAAGAGAGTTTATGAACTTTGTAGAGGGGGACACAGTCTGTAAGTTAGTATAAGGCTATTTTTGGCCAACTGATACAAAATGCTCCCTATATACATGACAAGAAAGGTTAACAGACCTGATGATTTATACAAAGGTTGCGACCAAAATTGATAAAGGGTCTGGCCTTTCATGAATTGTTGAACGTTTACCAAGTAGTAAGCAAGATACTACAACTTGAGAATCATGGCTGTAGGAGTTTCGAAAGATTGAGAATAGGGGCTGCAAGGTGAAGTTGTACATCGATGGGCAAAGTAATGCCAGAAAAGAATAGTTGAAGATTTTGATTGGAAGCACTGCCCAACAAGCTCTTTAATCTAGTAAGACAGCAAATTTGACTCAAGAAATAGCGCAAA
Source organism: Jacaranda copaia (assembly GCA_014898725.1). Classification (NCBI taxonomy): domain Eukaryota; kingdom Viridiplantae; phylum Streptophyta; class Magnoliopsida; order Lamiales; family Bignoniaceae; genus Jacaranda; species Jacaranda copaia. The sequence continues at coordinate 647,855 of JACGDI010005484.1, read as the reverse complement.
TGCAGTGCAAATTTTGGGATCACTTAACCAGGAGGAGTTAAACTATTGGAGAAAATAGGATAGATACATGGGTTGAGGAAGTAGTTGACACTTCCTGAAAGATTACCCTAAAAAGAAAAGGCTCCACTATTGCAAGGAAAGGAAAGTAGAGAGCAGGAGCTAGTGAGAAGAAGTCATTACAAGCATGAGCTTATGCCATGGCAGGAGATATGGCATGAATCCTAACAAAATGATAGAAGGTGTGATTTCTAATTTTAGAAATTTTGATAATAACATAGGCAACTCGAGATTTGGGCTTATTGAATAGAAGTTCAGACATTATGAACTGGGACTACTAATATGACGATTAGGGATAGAGTACATCCAACCAATCCCACACAGATGCCTATCTAAGAGTACAAAATGATACTTAGAAGGGATTGACTATATAGTCATTAGGCACATGGTGAACTGATAAACCAAGTACGTCATTCACAAAGATGAGATACCAATACCATAATGCTCTTCAGCAAATAACACTTTCCTAATGTCAGTTATATCTGCCCTAGAGATTAGATAGATTTTAAGAAAAAGCGAGTGAGAATTCTTGGTGTATCCTATCAACAAACCCTGCGATATGGGTTAAAGTCAAGAAAGTGGAAGTAGTAGTTGAATACTCAGAAGTATTCCAGAAAGAAGTAAGCTCATTATCTTCCCTACCTCACCTAGAATAATTAATTAACCTTTAGCACAAGAATCTTCTTAAAGTTGAATATATGTTAAGGGTGCTACTTGCTGAAAGATAGATAAGGCCATGCAAAATACTTGTGCATGGTTCTTAAAACCTTGAGAAAGTATCAGTTGCATGCAAAATTTAGCAAGTGCGAACTTTGGATAAGAAGGTGACTTTTCTTGGACATATCATGTCCCAAGATGGGCTAGAGGTTGAATCTTTAAGATAGAGTCGATAACCAATGGAAAGAGACCAAAAATGTAATAGGAGTTGTAGTTTTTTGTGTTTTGTCGGCTATTAACAAAGATTTATGTAGTACTTTTCTAAAATAGCTGACACAAAGACTCAATTAACTCAGAAAGGTCAGCTATTTGACCGAAATAAGGTTTTGAATATGAGATAGTGTGATGGATGAAAATTCTAGAAATTTGCAATTCCTCCATTAGCTATCACCTGAAAAGACAAAAGTAATAGCCAATGCCTTGAGCCGTAAGGCTGGAATGGCTTGTTTACTAGAAGTAGAAACATTAGAAGTCCTAAGAATGGATGCAGTGTTGAAAATTAATATAGCAAGTAGGATTATAGAGATAAGTGCAATCCGAATTATCGAATGAAAGGTGATGAACCCCAAACCAAGGATATATGGATGTTGAAATAGAAGAAAAGGTTGGAAATTCTAGAAATTCGGGTTCAATACTGAAATCAAGGTGTTCTTCTATTTCGTAAGAAAATAGATGTGCCAAAAGAAGTGAAAGAAAAATTGTTAATGAGGCATACAAGTCAAAAGATGTGATGTACTCTAGAGGCATGATAATACATCGGCACTTGAAGGAGCAATTCTGGTAGAATTGCGTACTCAAATTAATCAAACTCTAAATAAATTGTGTACTCAAATTTCAGAAGGAGAGCAACATAAAAATGTCGATGAAAAATTAAAACCGACTAAAATTGATCCTCTATTCCTAACATCTAATTATTGTATATATTTATTTTTTTCTCAAAAGACAGAAATTCACTACTAACTAGCTTTCTTTTATTTTGGATCCCATGATATTGATGCATAACCTTAATAAAATTCAAGTATTTCAAGAGGTATAATTAATAATATTTTTGGGTAGAATATATATTTATTAAATCTGAACTATAGTTGTTTACATAAAACTTGGAGTATTATAGCCCCGACCTAAAGGCAATTGATAAGATAGGCTAGGCAAAGCAGAGTCACCTCTACCTAAGAAGGACATCAGTACTTGGGTAAGGCAAAGCTGTCTTGAGTTGTAAATATTGAGCTCTGCCAGTTTATATTAAATTGTTGGTGGAGGCGATTCAATCTCAAGACGAGGAAGGGAATTCTAGCATTCCAAATTCAAACTCTACCACATGCCTTGTTGCCAACCAATTCCTTGCAAAACTAAGTATCTCTACTACCAGGAACAATATAATTATTAGCTAGTAGCAGGACAAGTCTGTTGGTTGTTATTCCTGCCACTACTATAAAAAAGTGTTTCTCTTTCTCATGTTACATTCATCTATTTCTCATTATTCAAAAATCTTATCGATCTAAAGTGACATGAAATCCAGATAGGCTAAAAAAACACAATTTTTTGTGGCTATTCAACTTTCTCTAGTGAAACTTCTAGCTACAAATTCTAAGAAACTCATTTTCAACACAAATTTTCTCCCTTTTGCTTCAAAATTCTAGCTTTCTTCATTTGTCTTCTTTTTTTTCTCCTCTTTTTTTGTTTTACATTTTCAAACCTTTCTTCTTTTTTCCAAAATGAGTGGATCTAAACACACTACCAGTGAAAGAGTCTTGGAAGGAACTACAGTATGTTAGGTGTGTTTAATAAGGATGGTAGCAATTCAAGTGAGGCTATACCAGGTTGGACTCTAAGAAAGCGTTGAGGTCAAGGAAAACAAAGAAAGGAGTAGTTTTTTAGAGAGCAAAGATCGGGCAGGCTATGGTCCGACAATCATAGTACCTATTGGACCATAACTTCCAATAAAAAGCTGTTACCTTAGTGATTGTACCCCTTTTTTAAAACAATGGACAAATTTTTATTTGGCAAAAGACTAAAAACTCCCTTTGTTAGGAAAAATTTAAAAAATAAAAAATGTAAAGGATATAGATGTAAATTTAAGATGAAAGGAAAACTCATTAAGGTTGGAAAAATCTTTTGTGAAACAAAATGAGTCTTCCACCACTTTAAACGAGAAAGAAGATTACAAGGAAATGGATTCAAAGTCTCTCCCAATATTTCCTGAACCAAGAAAAGGTAAGGATTTTTGAAACCCTTTTCATGAAAAATAGATTAATAATTATGGTGAAGACAATGTGGGTATGTATACATTATAGTATATTTTTCTTGAAGAAGTGAATCCTCCACCATCAGAATCGAGAAAAACGTTTGAGGGAAGATCGAATCAAAATCTCTACCAACAATTCCCAAAGCAAGAAAACATGAGAAATTTTGAAACAATTTTCATGAAAAATAGTTAAATAATTATGGCGAAGACAATGTGGGTTTACATTGTAGTGTATTTTTCTTGAAAGTGTTTTAGGTAAATATGTATAATACCTACTAAATCAACTAATTGATTAGGAAAGAAGAATTTTTTCTAATTAAGCATATTTTTTATTTTTGCTCCTATTTTTTCAAGGTATAAAGATTTAAGTGTTGGGAATTATGCAAATGACACATAGGTGTTGAGATTTTAGGTAGAATTATCTTTTGTATTGAAAAATTAAGTGTAGGGAATTATGGACATTGTTATGAATTGAAGTGAGTTTCATATGTTGTTTATGTGGCTTAGTTATATAGATGATAGTTGCTTGATTTATTGGTTTAGAGTATTTGAAATTTATGATTGTTGTGCTGAGTACTCCTTGATGAGGGCTTTTGTGAAACATACTTGACATATGAATTTCAAAAAATATGTATTATAATGTTGTGGGCAACATACAAAGTCATATGGGCTAGTGTTTCATATTATCTTATAAGAGTTTAATGTTGTTTGAGATGCAATGTTGCATAAGAAAATATAGATGAAAGTAATTATTTTGATTCGGAGGGTGAATGTAGCTCAAATCATTGTAGCGATGCTTATTCTAACAATAGAGATGGAATTAAGTCTTGGGAAGATATTGATGATGGGGACTCAAAAGATATGTATGAGGTTGTCCGACAATTGAAATTTTCCATAGAGGATGATGCCGAAAAATTTTATGTTGCATATGCTAGCATTGTTGATTTTCATATTCAAAAATAATTTGTGAAAAGTCAGAATGGTCACATAAAAAATAGGGAATGGGTTTGTAATTGTAAAAGGTATCATAGGCAATGTGGTGAGATTTTTGCTCGATTTCAAGAACCAAAACTTGATTTTAGGTACGGTTGCAAAGCTAGTTTCTGAGTATTGCATGTTCGGCATTCTAACCAATATGTTGTAACAAGATTCAAATCACAGCACAATCTCACCTTGGAAGGATGTGGCAGGAGGTATGATGTAGCATTTTTTTAATTTAGAAGACATACAATGATGTAAATTATTTATATTGTAAATATAATGGTTTTGATTTATAATTGTTGTAGGCATTTATCAAATGCAAATAAGTCAATGTTGTTAATAAAGATAGACTGTGGTGTTAAACTATCATTTATTTCAAATTTTATAGAAATGTAGGTTGCTGGAAATGGAAACATGACATTCAAGAAAAAAGATGCATCTAATTGGTTATGCAAGCAGAGAGAAAAAAAGAATTGAAGGTGGGGATGTGAAAACTTTGTTATCAATGTTGGAGAACATGAAAAAATTGGATTTGATATTCAAATACACAGTTAATGGGGATAGGTCCCTTACTAAACTTTTTTAGTGTGATGGAATGTCGAGGGGTCGAGGGCTGGGTATGAGCTGTTTGGAGATGCGCTCGTATTTGATAGAACTTATAAAATAAATAGATATCATTTTCCACTTATCTTATTCTTTGGTGTGAATATCCTACAACAAATTGCACTTCACGTAACAAAAACTTTGGTAACAAAGGTAAAATTCGGTACAAATTTTAGATATATAGTAACAAAATTGATTTTTTTGTTACAAATAAAATTTTCTTGAGTAACGAAATAAAATTTTTGTTACTTTTAACTCAAATTTGTTACCTCAAAATTTTTACGCTCGTAACTAAATAATAATTCATTGTGGAAAATGTTATTTTGTTACATATAACATTTTTTGTCACATAATAAGATATATTTGTAACAAAATTTGGTACCTTTTGTAACAACAAAATATTTGTTACAAATAAAATATATTGTAACAAAGTTTGTAGTTACTAAACTTCAATTAACTTTCCTCCAAAATTCATCCCCTCCAAATATCAATTGTACACATATAGTAACAATGATTTTCATTACTAATTATAAATGGATATTAAATTAAATTTTTACAAATACTTTTGGGTTGGACTTTTGTTCAACAATTGGGCTTCACAATAATGTAAAGAATTTGGTAATTGGGTTTAATAAATTTTTTAGTGAATTATTGTTGGACTAGGTTTTATTTTAAGGATTGACCTTAAAGAAATTTGAAGTGAATGATCTATTAGTTGAGCCAATTTTCTTTAAAACATTAGGTTTCATAATTTTTTTGTGAATTATTCATTGAATTGTGAGTTCTCATTTATGAAATAGGTTTGGTCAAATTTATAGTAAATTAAGTGGTGAATTAGGCTTCATTTTAAAATTTTATCTTGAACAAATTTGAAGTGAGGTAAATGGTGAATTAGACTTTCTTTAAGGAAGTAACCTTATTTTTTAATAATTAGATTTTATATGAGTTTAAATAATTGATTACTTTGGGTTGACAAGCTTATTCTTTTACTAATTGGCTTAACTAATATTTTAGTGAATTGACAAATTGGATTTCATACTAATTTGAAAAATTCATTAATTGGGCTTTACCAACTTATTTTTTTTTAATTGGGCTTCAATAATTGTCTTTGTAAATTAGTAAATTGGGATTTCTATATGAATTGGATTTGATATTAACTTAAAGAATTCATTAATTGGGCTTTTGCAACTTTTCTTTTTATTGATATGAGTTCAACGATTTTTTAGTAAATTAGTGTTATTTGGTAAAGAATTGAGTTTGACATTAAATTACATAGTTGATTAATTGGGCATTAGCAACTCCTTTTTTATGAATTGGGCTTCACTAATTTTATAATGAATTAGTGTCATTTTTTAAGAATTGGACTTGACATTAATTTAAAAAATTAGTTAATTCTGCTTCTCTAATTTATTCTTAAGAGCTGAGTTTCACAAAATATTTTAGAAAATTAGTTAGTAGGCTTTGTTTAAGAATTGGAATTCACCAATTATAACTTGGTGAGTAAATTGGTGAATTGAGATTTACATTATTTAAAGATTGGTTAATTGAGTTTCTCCAGCTAATTAAAATTTGTATTTCACCAACTGTTTTAGTAGATTGATGAATTAAACTTCATTTAAGAATTGGGTTACAAATATTTTAATGAATTCCTGATTGAGCTTTGTTTAAGAATTTGTCTTTGTTAATTAAAGAATTAGTTAATTTAACATCACCAACTTTTTTTTTTTTTAAATTGGGCTTGATAAATTTTTAAATGAACTCGACTTCATATTAATTTATAAAATTCGTCAATTAAATTTTGCCAACTTCTTTTTTTTCTTAACGAGCTTGACCAATTTTTCAGTAAATTAATAAATTAGGCTTCTTTGTGGGCCTCAACTAATCTTTTTTTATGACTAATGATTCACCAATGGTAAAAAATTATGTTGGGTTCGACTTTAATTTAAAAAATTAGTTAATTGTGATCCTCTAGTTTTTCTTTTTAAGATCTGAATTTCAAAAAATGTTTTAGAAAATCATTTATTAGGCTTTGCTTAAGAATTGAAATTCACCAACTATAACTTGATGAGTAAATTGGGGAATTGAGATTTACATTAATTTAAAGATTGGCTAATTTAACTTCTCCAGTTAATTAAAAATTGTATTTCACCATTTTATTTGGTGAATTGATGAATTAGACTTCATTTAAGAATTGATTTACAAATATTATAGCGAATTCGTGAATAAATTTTGTTTAAAAATTTGTGCCTTTCTTAATTAAAGAATTAGTTAACTTAAATTCACCAACTACAAATTGGGCTTGAAAGTTTTTAAAATGATATGGGCTTTGATATGAGATAGCTCAATAGGCTCATTTAACCCAATGGGCTCAACATCAGTTATGGGCTAAGCCATTCAACAACAATTATTTGGTCTAGTATACTATTACTAACCGCACTCAACAAGAAGCTTCATCCATTTGGGGCATATTCTACTATCTCCATGATTGACTAGCTAGGTTTGTTTGATTGATATCGACCTTATGACTCACCCTGGCGCTAATTCGAATCCACACCATATTTATTACTCTGATAAACAGCATGCCTCCATATTAATGGTGTGTGACAGTCAGTATAGCCGCAACTACCAATCTTACCACCACCTTTTATAGGGAGGCGCCTATTAGAGGTATTGTTCACCCTAAAAAATAGAAGATGGAGCTACCTGAAACAGTAACAAAATCTGGAATAACCATCAACCCCTTGGCAAAGACTAGAGCCCAAGGCACCTGATAGGGGAAACTTTGACAAATCACATACTAGGAGAAGGCTATAAATACCTCATAGCCAACCACACTCCAGATAATGCCAAATACACTATAAGCTCTTAATATTCTGTTCGATTATCATATTTCGACCAGAACTAACTTGAGCATTGGAGTGCCTTAACTAGGGGCATCTTAGCTAGTTTAATATATATTGCTATTGCAAATCTCAAACCTTGAGAAGAACATCATTTGGAGTACTTGACCTCTCTGGTCAAATCTATCCCAAACAGTACCCTATCACTATAAACAACTTTCAACCTCATCATTTTTGGCACCATTTATGGGAAACTTTTGAGATTGTAGCTAGAAAATGGTGAATACATGCAGAGTTATGTCAGGAAGGGAGGAGAATTGAAGGTCCACATCTCTATCTCTCCCTTTACCCCGCAAGTTGCACATGCTCTAGGCCTAGCGCCCTTCAGGAGTAAGTGGTGACATTAATTATTCCCCAATTAATGTAGTTGATAAGCGAGCAAATCTCCGCTCAAATCTCAGCCCAGCTGTCCGATGTACTGAATAGGCATACCACACTACCTGCCCCTGCCGCCAGTGCCATCTTACAACTGCCTCTTCCAGAAGATAGGTCCCCCAGGGACAGTCGTGGTCACTAAGAATCTAAGCGGCTATCCACCCACCGTGAAACCAGCCTTAGACACCCCCAGGAGGAGAGGAGATTACTAGAATTATGGGAAGAGATAGTAGACTTAGTAGATCATGTTTGACCTAATCGCGCCCCACAACGCAATAGGGTCAAACACTCTGGGTGAGACTACCTTAAAGAATGGGAGAATCTGTGGACCTCATAGCTTGGCCCATTCGAGCCCCACATTGTAATAGTGCTGAGCATGCCAGGCCATATCTCCATTGGAATGCCACTCTAGTGGATTGAGAGAAATAAGAGGAAGTGTCCCATCAAGTCCAATAGTTAAATAGGTACCTCAATGAGATCTCGAGAAGAAATACTGAAAGAGCACCTAATTCAGAGAGCCCTCAGAGATCTCATTCAAAAAGAGGATCTCCTTTCATCCAAGATATTGTTGACAAGTGTATTGCTATTAATGCGAAGGTCTCAATTGGTCTACCAATATATAATAGCTTGATGGACCCCAACGAGCACCTAATGTAGCTTGAACGCATGATGTAGCTACACAAACATAATGAATACATCCATGCCAAAATATTGGTGACCACCTTCCAGGGCATCGCGCTTGACTGGTTTGTAAAGCTCGAGCCGTCGTTGATTTACTCTTATGGCCACTTGTGCGACAAAGTTTTGAACTAATTTACCAGCAAGAGAAAGGCAAAATTTCCCCACACCCATCTCCATACTGACAAACAGAGCGAGGGAGAGTCTCTTTATAATTTCTTTACTAGATTCTACATGGAGGTCCTCAAGATAGATAACCCTAGGATCGAGTTCCTGATAGACGTACTGTACCTAAGGCTCAGACACAAGAAATGTGCCAACGCAATTGTGTGTGAATGCCCCAGGTTGATGGAGGAGCTGTGCGACCTGACTAAGAGGTATATAACCCAGGAGGAGATGAACAAGGTTAAGTTTAGATCCTTTAAGGTCGACAAGAAAAAAAAAGAAAGAGATGACCAAAAATACAAAGAAAGAGTTCAATCTCCCATAAAATGTTTCAACAATTATACACCCCTAAGCATCCTAAGAACAGAGGTCTTGTATGCCATCCAACATGATAACCTCGTCAAGAAATTGAGGAAATTGATGGAGACTAAGGCAATGAAAAATTTAAGAAATATTGCCATTTCCACAAGCAGAAAGGGCATGACATAGATGAGTACTTCAACCTTCAAGATGAGATCAAGAGGTTGATCAAGCAGGGTCACCTCAATAAATACATAGCCACGAACACTCAGGTTGAAGGAGGCAAAACTGATCAAACTCCCCATAGAGAAAGGTTGGTTAGCCCTATAAGTGAGGACAGAGGAAAGAAACTTGCCCATCAGAGGAGTGATTGACATAATTGTAGAGGGTCCCATTGGGGGGGACTCAACTAAAGCCTCACCTTTCAAGATAGCATTCCACCTTACAATGAGTGCAAAGCCCATCTCATTCACTGATTGTGACTTGGCTCACTTTGAGGGCATAAATATCGACCATAAAATGGACTATCCAAGGTAGTCTCTATTGAAATTGCCAACTTTAAAGTGCGCAAGGTCTGGGTCGATAATGGTAGCTCGGCCAACATCATCTTTGTCTCTATCTTGAAAAGAATGAATATGGGCTAGCTGAAATTTGAACCTGTGCGTATACCACTTGTTAGATTTGAGGGGTCAAAAATCATACCGGAAAGGTCCATCAACTTGTCAACATTGGTTGGAGAAGCTCCTCATATGAGAACTTTGATGGTGAATTACTTTGTGGTCAATGCCCTATTAGCTTACAACGTCATCATAGGTCGATCTGCCCTTAATGACTTCGGCGCCATTGTGTCGACCTACCACTTGAAAGTTAAGTTTTCAACCCCAGCAGGCATTGGGAAGCTTTTGTGCAACATGAAGGAAGCTTGGAGATGTTACAACATCTTGATCGAGTCTAGAAAGCAGAAGACTCAACCGCAACTGAAGATCTCAGGGGACGCCCTTATAGCAGAACCTGAGGAGACCAGGGCCAGCAAAAAATGAAAGTTAGAAGATACCAGGGTAGAACCTGTCAAGGAATTTAAGACCATTGAGCTCGAATAGGAAAACTCTAATAAGATGACCCATATCAGAACAGATATGGGCCCCCACTTAGAGTGTCTTATGGTTGATTTCATGAGAAAGAATATTGACATCTTTTCGTGGAAGGCATTCGACCTCCAAGGAATCGACCCTAACGTTATTGTGTACTACCTTAATGTTGACCCCTCATACAAACCGGTCAAACAGAAGACAAAGATATTCAACATGAAGAGGACTTAGATCATCGAGGAGGAGGTTAGGAAACTCCTAGATATAAGTTATATTGTAAAAATTCAATATCCCACTTGACTTTGTAATGTTATACTAGTCCTAAAGAATGAGTGGCAATGGTGGATGTGTAATGATTTCATGGATTTAAATAAAGCATGTCCTAAAGATCCTTACCCCCTGCCTTAGATAGACTTATTAGTTGATTCAACTACTGATTGTGAGTTATTGAGCATGATGGATGCATTTCAAGGTTATAATCAGATTTTTATGGCTCTTGAGGAATGGGATAAAACCTCCTTTATTATTCCTAATGGGCTATACTTCTTTCTGGTCATGCCTTTTGGATTGAAAAATGTTGGAGCGACTTACCAATGGCTCATCAACATTATGTTTAAAGATAAAATTGGGAAATCAATGGAGGTTTACATCGACGACATGATTATAAAAATAAAAAAAGCTCAAGACCACTTACTCGACCTCAATCATACTTTTGTGATCCTAAGAGCATTTAGTTTAAAGTTAAACCCAAATAAGTATACATTCGGGATCCATGGAGAAAAAGTTTTAAGCTACATGGTTAGTCAAAGAGGCATTGAGGCAAACTTGTAGAAAATTCAAGCAGTTCTCAACATCACCCCTTCGAGAACAGTTCGAGATGTTTAGAGGTTGATTGGAAAGATTATAGCCTTGGGGAGGTCCATTCCAAGATTGGCCGATAAGAGTTTTTCCTTTTTCAAAATTCTCAAAAATGCCAAGAAGTTGGGTTTTCAATGAACTGAGCAGTGTGATCGGACACTGGTCGAGTAAAAGCAGTACTTAGCCTTACCTCCTATGTTGGCAAAACTTCAACTGGGAGAAATACTCTAGGTATATTTGGTGGTCTCCGCAACATTGATTAGCTTAGTACTGATCTCGACTTGAGATGGCGGCCATCAATTGGTCTACTATTGTAGCAAGTCACTCCAAGGGCCAGAGCATAATTACTTGGAGATCGAGAAATTTGCCTTAGCATTAGTAATTGCAACTCAAAAACTATGACCATACTTCCTGTCTCATTCTATTATAGTGCTGACCAACCAACCGTTGAAGCAAGAATTAACAAAGCTAGATACATCTGGAAGACTGGCCAAATGGGCAATCAAATTCGGAGAATTTGATATTACTTTTCAGCTTTGAATAGCCATCAAAGCATGGGTTTTGGCTGACTTTATTATTAAGCAAGTTGACCTGCCTAAAAAAAATTTTGAAGCCCCTATTATTTGGACCCTGTATGTCGATAGATCATCAACCACACCCGATGGAGGAGTAAGGGTTACTCTCCAGTCTCTAGATGGAGAAGAATACAATTTTACAATAAAATTAGACTATGCAGTCACAAATAATGAGGTAGAATAAAAGGCCCTTCTCATGGGGATGATAATGGCACTCGAATAGAGGGTCAACCACCTGATCGCAATTACAGACTCCTAGTTAGTAGCCAAATAGGTTGACGAAGATTTTGAAGCCAAGGACTTAATGATGAACCGGTACCTGGCCGAAGTAAAAAAGTTGCAACAATCATTCAAAAGGTTCTCTCTTAGTCAAGTTTCTTAATCTGAGAATGAGTAGGTAGATGCTCTCTCAAAGTTTTTCAGCTCCACCAGGGGGATGAGGGATAGAAAGATCACATTTTTGGTCTCTAATAAACCATTAATTGGACCCCATAAGAAAAATTTAATAACGAGCATCAAGGAGATGACAGCTTCTTAGCAGGTCCAGATAAAACTGTTTCTAAGCTAAGGCACCATCATCGATGATAGGAGTGAGGCTCGATGCCTTCAAGGTCAAGCCTCCAAATTTACACTCTATGAGCATGGTTAGTTGTACAAGAGGCCAATCATTGGACCCCCTTTGAGGTGCCTAGACCACGATCAGGCTCTAGAGGTATTACAAGACATTCACATAGGTATGTGTGGCAACTATTCTGGAGGAAGATCCTTGGCACACAAAATAATCAGGTACGAATACTTTTGGCTAACATTGTTGAAAGACTCGGTGGATTTTGCGCGCAAATGTACATCATGTCAAGTCCATTCAAATTTGCCATACCAACCTGCAGCGCCAATGGCCAATGTCCAAATTTCTTGGCCATTTGATCAGTAGGGAATTGATATTTTGGGCTCGTTGCCAAGATCATTAGGGTAACAAAAATTCATAATTATCGTGATTGAGTATTTCACTAAATGGGTCAAGGGTGAGGTTGTTCCTAAGATAATGGATATAGCTATCAAGAGTTTCTTATGGAAAAATATCATCTGCCGTTTTGGTTTGCCCAAAGTCCTTATTTTAGATAATGGCACTCAATTTCAGAGCATAAGCACTAGAGATTGGTGCGACGCCTTGGGGATCGCACAACACTTCACTTCAATTGGCAATCCTCAATTGAATGGTTAGGTGGAGGTAACCAACAGAATGATCATCAGCCATCTGAAAGCCAAGATATAAGACACTGGCTTTAATTAGGTAGATGACCTACCCGGCGTGTTATAGGCATACAGGACAACTCCTTAAACAACCACTGGTCATATCCTTTATAGTCTAGTTTATGGGTCTAAAGCAGTCATCCCCTTAGAGTTAATCCAGCATATGGCTCGAGTTATTCATTTCCATCTACTAAGAAACACGTCAGAGAGCAAACTCGACCTCAAAATTATTGACAAACATCGCCAAGAAACTAATAATACTATATAACATTACAGGTCAAAGATGGCCAAGAGCTACAACAAAGGGGTCAAATTACACCATTTTAAGATCAGAGATCTTATTCTCAAGAAGATAGAAGTCTCCAAGAATGTTGGCAAGCTCAACCCAAAATAGGAAGGACTATATACTATTGTCAAAGTATCAAAGGATAATGCCTATAGACTAGCTAATATGCAAGGAGAGAAACTTCTTCACTCGTGGAATGCCATCAGCTTCAGGAAATTTTACATTTGAAAATATGTTGTACTTATCTTTGAAGTTCTTCGGCTTGAATAAAATTCCAACAATATTGATTCAATTTGTAGGTATTATTATAATTAAGCAACTTCATGCTGCTAGGACCCTAGTCAACCTCGTAGTCAATGAATAAACAGCCCCTCCCTACCACTTAAGTGGATTCATGCCACCAAGACCCTAGTCCACCCCGCAGTCAATGAATAAGAAGCCCCTTGCTACCATTCAAGCGACTTCATGCTGTTAAGACTTTAGTCAACCCCATAGTCGATGATTAAGTAGCCATGCACTGCCACTTAAGCGAATTCATGCCACCAAGACCCTAATCGATTAGTTGATGAATAAGCAGTTGCTCACTACCACTCAAGCGGCTTCGTGCCGTTAAGACTTTAGTCTATCCCATTGAAGCTAATGGACTTGTATCGATCCTGTCGATCTTGTAGTTGACAAAATGATAGTTTCACATAGTTTTCTACTTAAATCCAACAGTCGACCTAGTAGTCGACCAAGTGGTGTTAAAAATTGACAATGCAGTTGTATAAATAAATTACTATGCAACAGACAACATTAAACAAAGTCGACAAAGTCAACAATAGTGTTGTTAAATTTTCCTCATTATGATGGTGATAACCAAATTTTTTATCTGGTATTCTCCACATTATTAAGACAATCGAATTGGATATGGTGAGATTCAATAGCTATCTTTAATGTAATAAGATGGAAATGAGAAGCAGTCTTTATTCATCAACAAGTTGATCATCATTACATAAAAAAAATGGAGGGTAGATTTAATTCTGGCTTGCCCTCACTTGGTCACCCTCAGGCCACTCAGAGTTTGGCTTTGACATCAAACATGCAAGGGAAAAAATAGCTCGAGGTGGTTTGGAAGGCCCCACAACATCACTCATGAAGTTGATCGAGCGCAACATGTATTGCGCTAAATCGACCCCTTTCTCTCTCAGTTGCACCATAAGGTCCCCAAAAAATGTGAATTCCTTAGCCTTTTTCTTCTAAGCTATTCTAACATTGCATCGACCTTAGCCTTTTTCTTCTAAGCTTCAGTCAAGGGCTCATCTAATGCAGTAGTCATAGCTTTTTTCCTCGGGGCCTACACGACTCCACTTTCTTTAGGGTCAGGATAAGACCCTGGTTTCTCATTCAATGCAAGGTTTATCTTGCTCTTATCTTCAGGTCAGAAAGCATATCCAAGGTGCTCGAGTGACTTTACAGCCCTATGGAAGGCTTCACAAGCATCATCATGAGACGTTATCATGCTCGCATTCTAAAAAGCAGAGCTAAGGATAAATTGTCGATCGCCTCATGCTGTATCATCAAAAGATGGTGGTTGAAGGCCTCCTTCACTTCATTGGTTGCCTCTGCACGACTTTGAGCCCAACCAGAACTAAAGCTCACCTGCAGGTCTAAGTGGACCTTCTTTATTAAGGAGTCCATCCAACTCCGTTCTTTGACTGCCTTGACTAATTGCTGATCATTGGAGTTAAGCTATTCTTGGAGATTGACAACTTTTTTATTCAGTTGCTCGACCTACAATTAGGAGGACTCGAGTTGTACCTTGAGGGTTTTTATATCTTCTTCTCCTTGCAACTCTTCTTTATCTGCTAGGGCCAGCTCAGATCGGTGAAAAATATTATAGCCCAGTTGTCCCACCTGGAACATAAGGATGTTACTCCAAAATACTATAATGAAAGAGAAATTCAATGAGAAATTATTGACCTTGTGCTCACCATATTACAGTGGTATGATAATGCCTGGAGAGCCCCGACCTAATTGAGGCTTATCAGTTTTCGTTGGTTGGCTATGAAACGCCTTGACATTAGCCACTTCAAAGTATGGCACCCGTCATTCCTTTCTAGATGATAGAGGTCGAGTTAATTATTTCCTGGGTTAGGTCAATGGTGAACTAGGAAGGAAGAAGTTGGGGGAGTTAGAATAATACTCCATCGCCAGGTTTTCTAAACAAGTTATAACCTATTGCAACTTTTTGTTTCCCTTTGTCCCCTGCAGCCCTTTTTAGTACTGAGCCTCCATACTCGACCATTTGCCTTTTGCCTTGACCCATGGGGCTACTGGGAATAGGCTTTTCCCAGCGAACAGATTGAGTTTTCGATGCCTATTCCATTTGCAAGAGCGAAGGAGTTAACGTTAATTGTGTCGAACTCGCTGGTTTCATAGGAGCTCTTTCTCATTGAGCAGTAGCAGCTCGATGGTGCTCCTCATTTCTTAGAGCTTTGGCTTGGGCTTCAATTTGACTTCGGGCCATTGCTTCTTCTTGATCTGCAAGTACAAAGAAAACAAGCAAACATCAGAGTTGAGTAGAAAGATAAGCAGTCACAATTAAAATGATCGACGAGAATCTTTACCTAGTCGATCACCCATAGGTAGGTCGAGTTGGGCTGCCGATAAGCCAGCCAATACCAAACACCTTTCTTTAGTCAAAACTGAGGCCTCCATAAGCTCAAATCTAACTAAATCCCTGATGAATATGTTAGGCCAACTAAATGTTTGGTTTCCAGGCATTTCCATAGGCCCTCTCCACCAACCCCTCAGAATGGCATGAACCCCTGGCCTCTGAACATAGAAAAAGTATTTTTTCTACTCTTGGCCATAAGAAGAGATAGGGGACACTAAAAATTTTCGGCGGAGTCGAGCAGTCAAGTATTAGAAACCAGATTCTTCGGTACTTCCCAACTTTTACAACATAGGTAAATGAAATAAATTTGAAAAGTTGGCAAAAAAAAAAGGGTTGATTATACAAGTGCATTAGCACGACAAAGCTATACAATGTGGTGAAATAGTTGGGAAGCAATTGGATTATGCAAACTTCCAGGCCCATTAGAAGGTCAACTATCACTTGCGCGATGGGAAACCTAAGGCTATATCTTAACCCTTTCTCAAATACCATTTTACAGGCCCATTAAGAGGTCAATGCATTATACCTCGAGCTCCTGGCACTAATAGTTCATACTCATTGGGGATATGGTATATTCCCTAATTTGTATTAGATCAATAGGGGTTATTTTGGAGGCTATTTTTGTATAATGGTCTAGGATAAATAGTCGACCTTGAGTTGTAGGAACATCAATCAGGCCAGCACCACCCTTAGAAACAACCCTTGCAATGCTCGAACTACTAAAACTGCTTGAACTCTAGCTATCACTTGATGAACTACTTGGCTCTCTCTCATGAGATGTTTCAAATGTGCTTCCACCCCCAGTCTCCCCAGTATAGGCCACACTCTTAGACCTAGTGTCCTCGCTATCAAAGTTGGTGGACATTTTCTCACAAAAGAAAAGGGAGAAAAGAACAAATGGGTAGAGTGACTTACAATAGATATCTTGCAAACTCTAAGCACACAAGATATAGATTCAGCAAAAGTGTAAATAAAGTTATATATCCCTACTATTTATAGGTGTTTGTCCATAGAAACCCAAGCATCAGTTATAATTACACCCTGTCTTCGTATGCTTCTTATTTTGTGAAGTAACCAATGCATTAAATATAGCGGAACCACCATGAATCCTGTTCAAGAATTCAAAAATCTTGGTTAATTTGGCAAAACCCCGATCAAATTTGGATAACTACTGAAACTGCTTAAGTACTCCTTGCTTCTGCTCATCGATAAGTTTGATCAAGATCGCAAATGGGGAGGACTCATGAAATAGGATAGCCCAATAGACCTATTTAACCCAACATCAATTATAGGCTAAGCCATTCAACAATAATTATCTGATCGAGTATACTGTTACCAACCACACTCGATAGAACGTTTCATCTATTTAGGGCATATTCTATCATCTCCATGATCGATTAGGCAGGTTTATTCGATTGATATTAACCTCATAACTCACCTCGGCGCTAACTCAGATCCACACCATATTTATTACTTTGATAAACAGCAAGCCTCTGCATTAATGGCATGTGATAGCTGGTACAGCCATTGCCACCAACTCTGTCACCAATCCTGCCACCACCTTTGATAAGGAGACACCTACCAGAGATACTGTTCACCCTGAAAAATAGGATATGGAGCCACTAGAAACAGTACTGAGATCTGGAATGACCATCAACCCCCTAATAAAGACTAATGCCCAAGGCACCTGATAGGGGACCTTCAATAAATCACATACCATGAGAATGCTATAAATACCTCATAGCTAACCACACTCTCGGTAATGCCAAATACACTATAAACTCTCAATATTCTGTTTACTTGTCATACTTTGACTAGAATTGACTTAAGCGTCAGAGTGCCTTAGCCGGGGGCACCTCGGCTAGTTTAACGTGTGTTGCTATTGCAAATCTCAAACCTCAAGAAGAACATCAATAGGATTACTCAACCTCTTTGGTTGAATCTACCCCAAATAGTACCATTTCACTATAAACAATTTTCAACCTCATAGGCTTCATATTACTTTATAAATTTCATCAATTGTACTTTACCAACTTATTAGCTTGACCCATTTTCCAATGAGTTACAAATTGGTCATTCTCAATGAATTAAGTTTCATATTGATTTATAGATTTGATTAATTGGACTTCACCAAGATCTTTTTTATTAATTGGGCTTCACCAAGTAAGTTAATTCTAAATTACACAATAATATTAAAATCATAAATATATGTAAAATAGTTCAATTAAAAATAAACATATTTTATTTATTAATTCAAGTATCATAAATAAAAATTATCGATAAAAATTTCAATTTATCCTCTTAACTGTATATGTTTTATTATTATTTTTCTTGTTTTTGTTGACATGGCATGTTGAATTGCGAAATCATTGCTGCACAAGAAAGAAGACAAATATGATGATATGGCATCAGACTACTGATACATGAGTTTCAGGCTCAATTTGACCCCAAGTTGCCAAATTTCAGGATATATTGTACCAATCTTGCAGCCAGAAAAGATAAAATCAAAATTTGCTAGTGGGATAGAAGTACATGATCGATTTTGTAGTTTTATCTAATTTAGTTTCCCTCCATCTTTCTATTCCCTCCAAAATTTGGGACAAATTAAAAGCTAACAATTGTTTTTGTTATTAATTCCACATAATACTTTAATTTAATTTCTTCCAAAAATTTGATTTCCGCCAAAATGAGTTCCATTAATTTTTTTGAATCCCCCCCAATTTTAGCTCATCCTTTCATTTTTTTTATATAAATAATTTATACCAAACTTAATTTCTTTTATATTAGATTGTAAAATGAATTAACATATTTAATAAATAAAAAAATAAAAATATAGAACCACATTAATCCCTCAAGTTTTACTCTAGAATCACTTTATCCTCAACTAACAAAAATTCATCTTTTAGTTGCTAACATTAATATATTATTTCATTTTAGTCTTCAAAACTACTTTGCAATGGTATTTGATAGGAAAATTGATCAATGTTGACTTTTTCATGGGCAATATTGTCAATTTAAGGTTTTATGTTCTGCTTTAGGCCTTAATTCAAAATTTTCTTTCTTAAGAAAAATTTACATTTTTACCCCTTATGAAAATAGAAAAAGACAAAAAATCTTCTTGTATTTTAAAATTATTGTTTCTTAACTTTATAATTAATTTATATTGATGTCATTTTATTAATATTAATTAATAATAAAATCAATCAATAATTAGAAAGAATGAACAAAATTAGAATAATTAACTTCTTAATTCTAAAATAAAATATTAAAAATACTAAAATTATTAATTAGATAAAACCTAAAGGGACATTAAGAAGGTGTTTGGCTAAACCTATTTAAAATGTCTTATAAGCTCCTTAATCTTATAAGATGTTTTTGGAGTTTCTGCATCTTATAAGATATTTTTTGAATTTATAAGACACTAGATTTTTTTTTAAAAATAATTTCACAAAGTGTTTAGACTACAAAATCTTGGAGTTTTAAGGTATTAGTAATGATAATTTTATAATTAATATAATTAACATATCTTATAAAATATTATAATTAACGAAATACTTTTTGACAATTTTATAATTAACGAAATACTTTTTGACATCTTATAATCAATCAAATATCTTATAAAATAATTTGAGAAGTTTATAAACCTACTCAAATGAATTCTAAATATTTTAAAATATCTAACTATACTCTATAATTATATATAAGATGTTTCTGGTAGAATTTCTAAGAGTTTTGGGGTCAAATTTATAATTTTCAGAAACTTGATTGGAGCACATTTTCAAAGTTTTGTTGTTGTTTGGTATTTATTTTGGTCAATGGGGTCAGCTGCAGTTTTCAGGGATTTCAAGGGATTTGATTGAGTTCACTTGAAAACTTTTGGGGCCAATTGGAGATAAATAAAAATTGGATTTAATTAATCTGACATAATACTATTCACTTTCATTTTCTTCTTCACCTTTTCTTTCTCTTTTCTTCTTTCCACCCATGACCACCAGCTCCCCTCTGGCGATCTCCATCTTTGACAGCCCTTTTCATCAACCAAACTAACCATATTCTTCTCCTCCACGCCAGCTCTACGGTGACACCACCATACACGGTTGATCAACCTGCAAAGAATCGCTAAGAGAGAGAGGCTGAGAGAGACCTTCATGGCGAGTTGGTGGGTTTCTTATTTTTCGATGGCCAAACTTAGTTCTGAGGTAAGGGTTAGGTAGAGCTTAGCTTGGAGACCATCGTAGAAGTTTTACATGGGAGTTTCTAGCAACGCCGGTGATGGAAAATAGAGAAAATAGGTAGTGGTGCGAGGTGGTGGCAATCTCATCAGAGTGAATTTTGAGGCTGTTCCCGATGTCAAAACTTCAAACTGGTTGGAAATTTGGAATTAGGATCTTGAGAGAAACACTTTGGTGGTGGTGGTGAGATTTTTCAATGGTGGTGCACGGTAGTGGTTGGTGGTTGTGTAATGGTAGCAACTAGATAGAATTTTCACTTTGATATGATGGTTATATGGATGCAGTCTGATCGTGAAGATTCTTCTTTATTAGAGAGTTATTGGTATAAAATGATATCTTTGGCATATGGGTTTACATGTACACATTTGTATGTTCTGAACATCGTAAAACCTTGTATTATCTTACATTATGATGGAATTGATCGATCAAAACAACCATGCATAAAATTAGAATGCATTTGATTGATTAAGTTAGCCTAGTGAACCTAAATGGTATTATTTCATGTAAACTATAGGTTATATAGCATGTTTAGGGTAGTAATATCAAATCAAAACCTAACCAACATGTCAAGAGGATAATCACTCAGATTTAAGGCTGTTATTGGTATAATTCTGAATGTAAGTGATTGTTAAGGTTGAACATGGATTTTAATACAAGGTTACTCTTTTGAATAGGTGATAGAGGATTTAACTCTGAGGATCAGTAAAGTTTGACTACATTGCTGATGTGATTAAGGTAAAGGCCTCCCACTTTGGGTTATTGCTTGTATAAGCTTACTTGTGCTTGTTGGAAACCCCTATGGGGGTCTCCCATTTGGCCTTGTTATATCTATTGTTCTTGCAGCATAACCTTTATGAGGGTTAACTTGTTTGATTGTACTTATTTGTGAATATTTAAATCATATTGCTCATTTATTTGAGATTAGTACCTGATTATACACTTGATCGTACTCAATTTCTTGACTTGTATACCCTTATGAGGTTAATACCTATTTTCACTTTGATGAGTTACTTTTTGTTCATTCTAGCACCTAGAACTTTTGAGTGTTATCTATTTTGTACTTGTTACTGTTCAGTACTTGACATTATCTTATTATTTGTTTCGATCAATACTTGATATTATTCTATACTTGTTTCCATATGTTGGTTATCTGATTGTCTATTATCCATCTATTTTGTTATCTATTATGGTTTGTGATTGTCATATGGGAGTAAAAGGGATGTTAATCTCTATTGTGGGCCTGAGATAATCCACAAGCCCTAAACTCTTGAACAAATAACGACACTTTAATTCTTGCTGTGTGCATGGGATAAGTCATAAGCCTAGAACTAATGATAGGATGAATTTGAGGAGTCTATTCTATTTTGATATGTATTTTGATTGTAGTCTAATTGTTTGTACCCTACTCGTGGAGCAATAAGGGCAGTGAAGTTTCTTAGTCTAGATTAGGCTGTTATCTATGTTGAACGAACCATCTGTATTTTTTCTCAGCTATGATTGATTGAGACACTCTACCTCTCCCGTGTAGGTTCGATTGAGACGATCCTAGGCCATTCTCACCGACAGTCACAACCCCCGAGCCAGTACCTTTCGATAGCTTTAAAATGATTAATAATTGTGATTGTTCCAAATTGTCTATATTTAACCCATTTGTAAACTGATATCTGATTACTTGTAATCAATTTTTCTTTGTTCTTAATGTTAATTGATGATTTGTTGGGTTGATTTGCCCTGACAGATCCCTATTGTTCTTTATTTTGAATATCCCTTACTAAATTCATTGGACTTATCCCCTGTTTCTTCTATATTTTCTCAAACGAGACTGAATGATAAGCTTGGACTTTCAGTTGGATTGATAAACATAATTTTGTGTCAAAATAATAATGTATATTTGCACATGGGCATACTTGAGCATATTTTGTAACCATGGAGTTGTTGTGATATGTTAGGTCTGAATATAATGTCTGCAAGGTGTATATATTTTGTTGAACATTTTAGAACTTCTAATGGCATGTACTTAATACTTATATTGTAAGTTTTGGGTTACTAAGCTTGTATATAGTGTTTTGTGAAAATTGGTTAAGTTAAAGTCTATGTTATCTCTAATAATTCTTGTTGAGGTTACTTAAGTTTGAAATCCACTGCTATTTCTGATAGATTTGAAATATTTTTGTAGGCCTATTGCTTGTTATGGATTTTGAATTAAGATTGAACAGGACTGGCGTCCTAGCTAGGGTTTATCCCATATAGGGCACTACAAAAGTGGTATCAGAGCTTAGGTTTGTTGATGACCTAGGCATTTAGGTATCTTTGAGAATGATAACTAATATTTTGTTTAAGTTAGTTTGAGTATGAATTTTGGATATATTTCGTATTAGGAAGTTCTTATGTGATTTCAGGAATTTAAGATGAAATTGATTAGGTGATGTTGGTAAGATGAGTTTGCATACTGCAAGATATCTATAGGATCTTGTCATATATTGTAGGACGATTAGACTTGCGTGTTTATAAGTTTGGTTTGATTTTATCTAACACTTATTCTTCTTTTATTTTAGAAGCTCAGAGAAGTTAGTGGAAGTAATGGCATCACAAAAGAGCTCTAGCACTCCTGTTTTGCCTAGAATTAGACATCAGGGAAGACCTTTTGGTTGACGAGCGAATGACCGATAGGCTCTAAGATAAGGGGCGCTTGCTTACCTGCAAGCCACGCAAGAAAAAGAGGTTTCACAAACCTCTTTAGTGGGCTAGCCAATGGACCCTATGTACCAAAAGGGACAAGGAATTAGGCCGCAGGCTCAACACTCGAAACCAAAGGTGTTAATGAGATAGCTGAAGATCGGGCATTAGAATAGTTTCTTCAGTTCAAACCCCTGAAGTTCTTAGGCGACTTTGATGATAGAAATGTTGAGGAATGGATTGTGGATTTAGAGAATATTTTTGAGACCCTTCGCTATTCAGATGATCAAAAGGTTAAGTTTATTGTATTCTTGCTAGGAGGTCCTGCCCAAAGTTGGTGGAAGATGATTAATTGAATATGGATGGCTGAAGAAACACCATGGACTTGGGAGAATTTCACATGAGATTTTATGAATAAGTATGTGCCTGAGGTGGTGAAGCATTTAAAGGAGAGAAAGTTTATGGATCTTGTTTAGGGGACCTAGACTATTAGTCAATATAAGGCTGCTTTTAGCCGATTGATATAATATGCTCTCTATATACAAGATGACAAAGGTTGATAGGCTCAACAATTTGTACGAGGATTACGACCAGAATTGAGAAAGTATCTAGCCACTTGTGATATGATAAACTTCAACCAAGCAGTGAGTAAGGTACTACAACTTGATTTGGAACTACACAAGAATAGAAAAATTGAGGATAAAACTTGATTTGGAACTGCACAACTTAATATGCTCCCTTTAAATAGGAAGCACTACTCAACATGCCCCTTATTTTGGCGAGAAGGTAAATGCAACTCAAGAAAGAGCACCCAAATAATGTGAATTCTGTAAGGGATTTGGCTATGACAAGTCTGGCTATTGGAGAAAATAGGGCAGATGTGTAAGTTGCAGTAGCGACCAACACTTTATGAAAGACTACCCCAAACAGAAAGGCCCCACCCCAGTAGAAAAAACAAAACATATGGTAGGAGCTAGCAGGAGACCAAATATATGAGCTTGTGCCTATGCTCTGATAGGAGAAGATGCACTAGATCCTAGTGAAATGGCAAAAGGTATGATTTCTATATTTCAAATCCATGATAATATCTTATGTGTTCTTGGTGTTTACATTCTTTCCTATACATCGCATTTCCTTGAACTAGATATGCAACCTGCGATTAAGGTTTATTTCATAAAAGTGATAGATGAATACATGGGAGTAGTTTTGAAAGAAGTGAACTCATCAGCTATTACCTGAAAAGGCAAGTAGTAGCCATGCCTTAAGCCGATAGCTAGAATGGCACTTACTTGAAGTAGAAGTATTAGGAAACCTACGATCGAGTGTTGTGATGAACATTGATTCAACAAGTAGGATTGTAGAGATAAGTGCAATTTTAGTTATGAGATGAAATACGACAAACCTAAGTTAATGATCATTGGATACTAAAACAAAAAGAAAAGTTGGAAGTTTTGGAGAGTCTGAGTTTAATACCGAGATTTAAGGTATCTTTTTGATCTGAAAGAAGAGATCAGTGCCAGAAGAAAGATCAATAGATGAGGCACCCAAGTTGAGATATGTGGTGCATCTTAGAAGTACAAAGATTTATCGAGACTTAGAGAAGAAATACTGGCAGAATTTAATAAAGAGATAGGGTAGATCGATGGATCAAATCTACTTATTTTTCTACCAATTGGAACAATACTTATATGAGAATTTGGGGATTATATTCTCCTAAGGGAGGGGGGAGAGTGTGTAACCCCCCCTAAAATTTGGCATTTTGTCAAATAAGGATTTAGAAATTAAGATATTAATTGGTTGAATTTTATGGCTCAAAAGATAAATCAAAAGGACTTGATTGCACAATTTCTAAAAGTTTAGGAGTCAAATTTTTAATTTTCAGAAACTTGATTGGAGAACATTTTCAAAGTTTTGGGATTGTTTGATATTTATTTTGGTCAATGGGATCAACTACAGTTTTCAAGGAGTTCAAGGGACCTGATTGAGTTTACTTGGAAACTTTTGGGGCCAATTTGAGATAAGTGGAAATTGGATTTAATTAATCTAGTAGAATACTATTCATTTTCATTTTCTTCTTCACCTTTTCTTCCTCTTTTCTTCTCTCCACCCACGACCAACATCTCCCCTCCGATAATCTCCATCTTCGGTAGCCTTTTCCACCAACCAAACTAACTATCTTATTCTCCTACTCACCAACTCTACAGCGACACCACTATGCACAGTTGATCAACCTCTCGATAGCTACTGAGACAAACCTTCACAGCGGGTTGGTAGGTTTCTTGTTTTCCAATGGTCAAACTTAGTTTTGAGGTAAGAGTTAGATAAAGCTCAGCTTGGAGACCATCGTGGAAGCCTTGCATGGGAGTTTCTAGTAGCATCGGTGATGGAAAATAGAGAAAATAGGCGGTGGTGTGAAGTGGTGGCAATCTCATCGGAGTGAATTTTGAGGCTGTTCCCTGCATAAAACTTGAAAATGGTTGGATATTTGGAATTAGGAGCTCAAAAGGAACACTTTGGTGATGGTGGTGAGATTTTCCAACGGTGATGAACAATGATGGCCGACAACGTGGTGACAGCAACTACATAGAAATTTTGCCTTGATACAGTGGTTACATGCATATGGTCTAATCATGAAGATTCTTCTTCATTAAAGAGTTACTGGTATAAAATAATGTCTTTGGTGTATGGGTTTGCATGTATATATTTTGTACATTCTGAACATTGTAAAACCTTGTATTATCATATATTATGATGGAATTGGTCGATCAAAACAACCATGCATAAAATCAGAATGTGTTTGATTGATTAAGTTAGCCTAGTGAATCCAAATAGTATTATTTCATGTAAATTATAGGTTATATAGCATGTTTAGGATAGTAATATCGAATCAAACCCCAACTAACGTATCAATAAGATAATTACTTAAATTTGAGGCTACTATAGGTATGATTCTGAATATGAGTGATAGTTGGGGTTGAACATGGATTTTAATATAAGGTTACTCTTTTGAATAGGTGATGGAGAATTCAACTCTGAGGATCAGTAGAGTTTGACTACATTGATGACGTGATTAAGGTGAGGGCCTCCGAATCTGGGTTATTGCTTGTATAAACTTACTGGTGCTTGTTGGAAACCCCTATGTATGTCTACCATTTGGCCTTGCTATATCTATTGTTCTTGTGGCATAACCCCTGTGAGGGTTAACTTGTTTGATTGCACCTGATCATGAATGTTTGAATCATATTGCTCATTTATTTAGTACCTGATCATACACTTGAATGTACTCGATTGCTTAACTTGTATACCCCTATGAGGGTTAATATCTATTTTCACTCTGATGAGTTAGTTCTTGTTCGTTTTGGTGCCCAGAACTTTCGAGTGTCATCTATTTTATACTTGTTACCATTTGATACTTAACATTGTCTTGTTATTTGTTTTGATCAAAACTTGATATTGTTCTACACTTGTTTTCGTCTGTTGGTTATCTAATTGTCTGTTATTCATCTGTTTTGTTATTTGTTATGGTTTGTGATTATCATATAGGAGTAAAAGGGACGTTAATCTCTGTTATATGTTTGAGATAAGCCATAAGCCTTGAACTCTCAAACAAGTAACAGGATGTTAATCCTTGCTATGTGCATGGGATAAGCAGTAAGCCCAGAATTGATGATAGGATGAATTTGGGGAGTCTGTTCTATTTTCATTTGTATTTTAATTGTAGTTTGATTGTTTGTACCCTACTCATGGAGCAATAAGGTTAATGAGGTTTCTTAGTATAGATTAGGTTATTGTCCAGGTCATACAAGTCATCTATATTTCCTCCCGACTGTGATCGGTTGAGATACTCTACACCTCCTGTGTAGGTTTGGTTGAGACGATCTCAGGTCATTCTCGCCAACAATCACAACCCCCGAGCTAGTGCCTTTCGATAGCTTTGAAATGGTTGATCCTTGTGGTTGTTCCAAACTGTCTATAATTGACCCATTTGTAAACTGATATCTAATTACTTGTAATCGATTTGTCTTTGTTCTTATTGTTAATTGACAATTTGTTGGGTTGATTTTCCCTAACAGGTCCCTATTGTTTCTTATTTTGAATATCCCTTACTAAATTCATTGGACTTACCCCCCGTTTCTTCTATATTTTCTCAAATATGACTGAATGATAAGCTTGGACATCCAATTAGATTGGCGAATATGATTTTGTATTAGAATAGTAGTATATATTTGATCTTGGGCATACTTGGGCATGTCTTGTAGCCCTAGAGATGTTGTGATTGTTAGGTCTGAATCTAACATCTACAGGGTGTACATATTTTGTTGAACATTTTGGAACTTCTAATGGCATGTACTTAATACTTATGTTGTAAGTTGTGGGTCAGTAAGCTTGTATATAATGTTTTGTGAAAATTGGTTAAGTAGGAGTCTACTGCTATCTTTGATAATTCTTGTTGAGGTTACTTAAGTTTGAAATCCATTGCTATTTCTAATACACTTGAAATGTTTTTGATGGACCTATTGCTTGTTATGGATTTTGAATTAAGACTAAACAAGACTGGCATCCTAGCTAGGAGCTATCCCAGGTGGGGAACTACATGAGATGAATATATCATTTCATATTTTTATTTTGTTGGTTTGTACTATTGTTATATAAGCTTAATAATATAGTTATAAGTTTAATAAAATTATTTTTTATCCCCATATATTTAATTAAATTTTTGAAGAACTATTAGCATCCTTAACAAATTTGTCGACATCAGTTTAAAATTTATACTAAATTTCAAAAATATCCATCAAAAGCTGTTTTGATTATTTTTCAAACAAAAATACCCCTGGACTCATTTGTAACTTTAACATGGGGGTTTAACTTTAATATTATTTAAATTACTTAGAATAAATTTAAATGATTTTGTTAATAATTTTTTTAAATATTAATTAATCTTTTAATTGAAGTTGAATTTTAAAAAAAATTAAAATCACCAACATATCTAAAGTAATTTAATCAAATTTCATTAAAAATATTTATTAATTATAAAATAAAAATAAAAATGAAATCCATCTCTTAATTAAATATGATTTTTGTTTTAAATTACATCTCAATAATATTAAAAAATAATAATATCTAAAATAATTTAATTAGATTATGTTGAATATATTTATAAAATATAAAAAAATATTTATGAACTAAAATAAATAATGTAAATAGCAAAATAAGATCTAAAAAGTATCATACTAACAAACTAATTTTAAAATATCAATTTGACCCTATCAACCCAATAAAAAAGTTATTGATATGATATCTTGTTCTATCTTAAAACACAAATACATAAATAATTTTTTCTCAATTCATTTTTCATCTATCATCCAAAATACAAACAAACAACCATAATGTTCCCTAACCTCAATTCTGAAAAATTATTTTGCTAAAATATTTTGAAAAAATACTCCAATTTATAAACAAAGAAGCCCTAATTTAAACTAATTTCATTAAATTTATCAATTAATAAAAAATAAATATGTCAAAATGTGTGAGATCTAGAGTTTTAATCAAAATAAATAATTTGAATAAAAATAAAATCTAAAATTTATCCTAACAATATAATTTTACTAATTTTAAATAAATAAATATTTTAATTATTTTGAACAAAATAACATAGTGGTTTTAAATAAATAACATAAATAAAAAAAATTAATTTAAGTTAATTTGATTAAAATTTATTAATTAACAATAAATAAATAAGTAAAATTGTATATATACATACATATATATTTTCTTTTTGCTTCTTCTTTCCCCTCCCCCCACCCAAATAAATGTATATATCTAAATATATACATTTATCTAAATCTATGTATTTATATATACATACATATACATATACATTATATATGCCCAACCCCACCCCTCACCCCATTGGGCTACCATGGCAACCATGAGCTAGCCGCTGGGACAGGTGAGCTCACCGCCTACATGGATCTGGCCACGCATCCGAGGCAACCATGGCCAAATCTAGGAGAGCTCGTCAGTTGCCTGGATCTAGCCATGGCTACCTGGCTTGCCACCATGGTCGAGGCAGCCATGGCTAGATCTAGCTAGGTGGCAGCCATGGTGGCTACTTCAAGCCCGAGGGGTGGGGATGCGCCATTCTTTTTCCTTTTTTTTAATTTTCATTTTTACTCTATTTATTTTTAGTTTAAATTTAATTAAAATTTTAATTTATTTATTATTTTGGGGAGAGATATTTTTTATTATAGTAGTCAAATCAATACTTTTTGTTGGATTTTTGAGATGAAAAAGAAATTGAGTGATTGTTTATTGTTAGAATAATGATAAATATATATATATGATGTCTATATATAATATATGTATGTATATTGTGAAAAATAGAAGTTTTGGAGGGAAAATTAGGATTTGTTTGGTTATGTTTTTCCAAAATAATTTTAGGGTTTGGGGTTTTTAATTTTAGTTTTATTTTTAGTTTTAAAAAATTAATTAAATTATTTTAGATATATTTATCATTTGAATATTATTGAGTATATAACTTGAGAGAAAATTGTAAGAGGGCTTCATGGCACATTTTTTTTCCCAGAATGGCAATTCTATCTCTTCATATTTTTTCTCACAGAATAATATTGCTAGGGCGAGTGAGCCAATTTTTTTTAAACACGAGATACTAAATAGACTCCACTTTTAACACAATGGATTTTGTAACAATTTTGAATTACACGTGGGGGTAATGCGCATTTAACCCTATTTTATAAATATTTATATTGATCTTATATATAATATTTATATGATATTTATATTGATATAAAAAAAATTAATTTTTTTATAAGGATTTTGTTATATATTTTAAAACATTTTTGTTATTTTTTTAAAAATGTTTAATGAAGGTTGATTGGGCATTTCAAAATTTGTGGAATTTTTATAAATAAAGTAAATTTTTGGGGCTGTTAGATAATTAATTTTTTTTAATTTAACGATTTTACCCAAACACTAACTAAAGTTGAGGTGTTGTCCCAATTTAGAGTTTTGGTCTTATAAGTGACAACCTAAATGTCAAAGTACATACCCCATATCCAATGGGACCGAAAATGTAATTTTTCCAATATAACCAAACACTACATTAGCAAAAAGAAAAAAGAAAAGTAAAAGTACGGGCTCCATTGAAATGGTAAGAATTTTATTGGGCTAGTTGCAATTTATTCTCCTTTGATTTGTGAAATAAGCACCAAACCCTAATATGAAAAAATATATATACAAAATAATTTTTTTATGTTTTATAAAACCACACACACTGCCTCCCCCTCCACATTTGTTGCTCATTTAACATAATTTTAGTATAAAGAGATCAATTTACCCTTAATCATTTCACATATATCCAATTCAATTTAAATAACTTTTTATTATCGTATTTTCTTTTTTTTCTTTTTTTCGTTCTTTTCTTTTCTTTTTATTCTCATTTCTCTCTTCTTCCATTATTTCATATACTTCTCATTTTATACATATATATAAATATATCATTGTTTTTCTTTTCTCGTTATTTCATATATTCTCATTTTATACACATATATATATATATAAATTTATTTATAAACTTTTAAATAATTTTGATTTTTATCTTTTTCCTTTCTAATTATTCATACATGTATACTTATTTTTCCTATTTATACTTATTCACATATATAATATACATACATATAAATTTATTAATAGAATTTAAATTACTTTTATTTTTATTTATTTTTTCTATTTATTCATTCTGAATTAAATAATATTTAATATTTATAAAAATATATATAATATAATTTTTTATTCATACTTATATACATATATAGTGTGTTTATATATACACCATAAGAAAATAGGTTAATCGTGGATATATTTTGCAACAATTTATCTCAACCACTACAAAATAGTAATTTGACGGTGGTTAATGAAGGTTAGTGTGGTACTAAAATCCAAATATTTTTTTAAAAAAAATTGAAAAAATTAGCCCACACTACACCACAAGAATTTAAACATGCATGAATTTCAAATTTAGAAAAGGAAAATACCTTGGTGATAATAGAAAATGAAGAGCAAGAGTAAAACTCTCTCCAACTATCAAACAGGCTCTTCACCGGCGCAACAGAGTCACCACCAATTTTCCCTTAGATGGACCTCTCCATTTTGGTAGAAATTTTATTGAAATACCTCAACCCTTTGAAGATTCTACAATTTGAAATTCAGCCCAATCAGAACACTAGAGGTACTCCCAGAATAAGCAAGAACCGGCTACCAAAAATTGCTCCAATCAATAGCAAGAGCAACCAAAATAGATTGCCTCTAATGTAAAAGTCCACACACCAAATATATGGCCTATTCTCTATAGAATGGCTGGAATATCTGCAGAGAATGACGGAAGAAAAGTTGGGAATATGGAGGTGGAAGGTGGAGGGAGTTGGAGAGAATAATGGGAGGCTAACAAAAATAGATTCCCACTACACAATGTTGTTGGGAGAAAATCACACTAATCATGCACACCTCACATACTATGGCCAACCACTCTCCTATATCTATATATAGGAGTGGTAATAAACCATCCTCAAGGAGGTGATGCCAAGTGTCCTTGCCAAGGTGGTCACTAACTTGGATTAGTGAATAAAAATATTAATTGAAGCACATATTTCATCTTATGAAATGTCTTGCAATTAAATTACAATTCATATTAAATGAACCCTTTATTTAATCATTCTCTCCAAAAATTAACTCTCCAACGTAATTAAATTAAATACTTTAATTTAATTAATAATAATTTGACTTAACTGTTTAGTCAAGGTGCTTAACTATTTAAGCTAGTCAAAATTAATTTAAACCTTAAATTAATTGATAGTAATGTGACATTAATTAATTGATTCTAATTTAACTCTTAAATTAATTTGACTTATTTAACATTTAAATTGATTAAGCTAAAATGACTACAATTTTACCTCCTCCAAAATCGGTCATGAATTTTCTAACTCTTAGAAAATTCTCCTTCCTTCAATAGACTATGTTATGAGCTTTTGTGTGTGACCCATTAGGTTTTACCATTCATTGGACATGGTCTTACAACTCCCTGTGACTTTTGGAATATCAAAGATTCATGTAAGTTTAAACTTCTACAAACTAAGTAACTCAATTTAATTAATCTCACTAATTGAAGAGTATCCAATCTCCGTGGTCAATGTCCAACCTCAAGCCCATGGAACCTAGCTAATTGACCGAAATGAATGCTCTTGAAGAACCATTCTAACATTATGCATACCATGCAAATACAATCCTTCCATCTCCTATCTCTCGAAAGAGGTCTAGAGCAAGATGTTAGTCGACTCCCAACAGCCTTGATACTATATCTCTATTCTTAATGTTTAATTCCTTTTGTGACCTCATCTTTGGAAATGCCTTTTCAAATTGTTACATAACCTTGCACAAGGATTTCTGGGAATCGATCATTATAGAACACATTGAAGATGTACTCACCCTTCACAAAGATGAGGAGTTGGATTTCATTTTGGATCTTACAAACCTCCATGTTCAGCAGCTCATGCCCAGTCTCTATTTGAGTGACCCGCTAAGTGACCAAGGAAAAGTCAAAGTATAAGGGCTAAACACAAGGTTACCATGAATCCTCAAGTCAAAGGACTAATAATATGCACTAGCATAAGTGGGAGAGCTTGCCACTACCGACTTGCCACTGTGGCTATCTAGTGGATTCTCTAGAAAGGTCTACAATATCTTGTTCTCTAACAAGCACCTACCAACATGCCTCCATATCTCATATGGGATTACTCATAGAACGGAGCAACATCTAAACCTTGAATTTATGCATAATTAGTGTAGGTCTATCCAGATCATAGATGTCCTGTCTCATAAAATCTTATTACTTGAAAGATTTAAGATCACGATCGTGTAGGATTTATTCCATGATCACCACCTAATGCATGACCAAGTTCCATACTCTTGTGTGATCTATGGGCTTTATTCAAATGCAAGTGAAGTAAATAACGAGCATAAGATGAAGATGACCATATATATAATGAATATCATTCAATTGAGATTGTCTTACAATGAAATAGTTTATAAGGCCAATCTAATTGGTTTTCGAGGCACTATTCAAATAGTTAAGTGGCAATTTATACAAACCGTCACGGAATTCATAATAAATATCGGCGGTTAGTGTAACCGCCATTGAATGAATAACTTCACACTGATTTTTCTAAATGGCTACAATTAATAATATTGTTTATTTTGCTTGTTAGATTGCCCTTTGTTTTTTACTTAAAAGATTTTGTCCATAATGTTTTAATATCTATGTGTGTGTAATGACAATTATTTTTTATAAATATGTTTTTTATAAATTTCTAAAATAAAGTGTTTTATATTATAAGCGTTTCTACAAAATGTGAAGTGGAATTCACTTATTTTTAAAATTTGAACATACCACTGTAATAATTTAGACTATATGAATTTTAAGTTTTTATTTTATTCATACATTGCAAGGCTTATTTTAAAAGATAAAATTTGATATTTTTATAAGCTTCAAAAATTCTTATAATATCATTTCATTAAAAACTTAGCCAAACACCCACTTAGTCTATATTTCTACTTGTCTGATAATATTATATAATTTTTGATTAATGAAATAAATTATTATAATATTTTCTTTACCCAAAACTCACAATGCAAAAATATTACTCCTTTACCTAACAATTTATATGTACATATATGTAATAAAATTTCTTTGCTTCATGCAATTATGTTATATAATTATCCCACATTTTATGTTTATTTCTTCTAGTTCACTATTTGATACTCTTATTTTATTTATTCAAATGACAATTACTATTTAATTTTTAAAAATAATATTATTATTCTAAAATATTCTAATAAACTAATTATGCCATATCTTAATTTTCAAAACTTATTTTTAATAGTGTAAAAAAATTCACACCTTTTACTCTTCCAAACAATATTTTTTTTAATTTTTTTTACTACATTAAGAACTAGGGGTATAAATGAGATGAGACGATTCACGAACAGTTTGAGCTCGTCAATTAAATGAGACAAGCTAGGCTTCATAAGTATAAGTATCTATGCACATATATACATTTACAAATATCAGCTACAACCAAGTTGGTAAGCTTCTTGTTGCAAGTACGGGCAAACATAGGTTCGAATCTTTGTTGTAGTAGATTTTAAGTTTCCATTTCCAGCAGGGGGCGGTGCACGGGCCAAGTGCATGCGATTGGGCGGGCGGGCCAGGTGCATTGGTCCTTTCAGCCCAAAAATAGCCCAATTAATTTTGGGCCCACCTACCAGGTGCTAAATGTAACAAAACTTTTAAATTCTTTCATAACAAAACTCTTAGTTATTTATTCCATTAGTAACGAAATGCTAATTTTTGAATTAAAATATTATTTAACTATTTATAACCAAATATTTTGTTACATAAACAATTAGTAACTATACTTAATTAAATAAATAGTATTATTATAATATGCATTGGTAGCAAAAAAATAAAAGATGAAAAATTGCCAATGTTTTGGTGACTAGGTATTTCGTTACGCTATAAAAATCTACTACCATTGTTTTGTCACTAATACAAAACCTTTTGTGATGATATATTTCATTGTGATAAGGTCATCATTCATAACGAACCATAAATTTCATTACTAAGACTTTTTGTGATAGGCTTTAGAGCACAAAACTTCAGTAACGAAAACTTCATTACCAATATTTTGGGTAAGGAATTTCAGCATTATAGCAATGAAATTATTCATTACTAAAAGCGTAATTGTTGTAGTGATAAGCATTGCTTGACTTGTGCCTTTAGGGCTACAATTATATATACCGAGACTATAAAGTCATATTGTTGGTTGTTGAGAATATTTGTTGAGGCAATGAACAGGAAACAACCAATCTCGGTTCTAACTAAGCAAGACTCCTCCATGCGAGCAACAATTATTAGTGAATCCCCACAAGCCGCCCATAGAATTTACAGTTGGCACTTAGGAACAAATGTTAGACAAAGAGTGAGAAATCCTCAATTTTGTTTTATGTTCGTAGGGTTGTTGAGAAAGTGAAATACTGTGGAGAAATTTGAAAAATACTAAGCAAAATTGATTGAAGATCATGATGTAGCAAAACATCCATGGGTTATTAACATTTATGAGAAAAGGGAAATATGGTGTGAAGCATATTTCCAAGGTGTATTCTTGGCAAGGATGAGAACCACATAACAAGTAGAGTCTCTAAATTCACTAAACAAATTATTAGTGAATCAAGTACTAACATTGATTAATTTTTTGAAGCATTACAATCGAATGTTATAAAAGATTATGAGTGATTTCATTTACAACCATAATAAGTCTGAGAAGAGGAAACTTGATGTTAGGCTTGGTCCCCTTGCAAACTTAGAGAAGCATAAAGCTAGAATTTGCTATAGAAAAATCTATTATCTTATATGTGATGAGATTAAGGCTGAGCACGACCCTTTCTTGGAGAAGTGACGTGATGTCGATGAGAAAAAGCGCAAGTTTATCTTTGGCTAGTACGATAATCTAGAGGCTAAGCAACGTTTGTGATTGTTAGTTTAGAAGAGAAAAAGTTTATGTGTGATTGTATGATATTGAAATCTGAGAGAGTACCATGCTGAGATATTATATTGGGCTTTAAGTGTTTGAGGCTTTCCTTACTACCAAGTAGAATTATACACTCCCATTGGCTTATTGAGACAGGGATGTAATTGAAAAGTAGATTTTCATCACCTGTACCGATATTTGACACACAACACCTTAGGTTTACAAACGCAATGAAAGAATGGTTAAATATGTCCTACATTTCTTCTCAATCCAAAGTTGCGATTGCTATGTCTTTGAAAAGTATTAAAAAATTGGCTAGTGAAGGCAAGAATGAGTTGTTAAGTTAGAAAAATGTATATGGTGAATGTAGTACTAAAGTTAACTCCCATGATGATGAGCATGAAGAGAAGATTGGTCTCCTAAGTATAACCATGATGCATTTATGAGGAACCCTAATAGAATTAGGACAAAAGGTTGTTCTTGGGCCAAGAAATAAAGATGCAGTACATGCGGGTAAGTGAAATAGAGGTTGTGTTGTAACTAATAGTATTTTATTAGATTTATCAATGTTTGCTAGTTTACATGTTAATATTGGTTGTTATTTATTAGTCGTTAATGGTGATTTATGTATCGAAATGGTATGATGCTAATTTTGAATTTATAATTTTGTAGTTAGCATGGGCACAAGGTTAGTACTTGCATAACTAAAATAGATATTGGGGAGGACAAATTAGAATAGCCGATAAAGAATGTTAAATCAAAGCGTAATAAGGGTAGTAAGATTAAGTAGAAATGTGAGACTCCCCAACCTAATGCAAATGTGGGTACACATGATGAAAATGGAAGTACCACTTTTAATAAGAATAGTTGTCCACTGTCCTCAACACCATAGACATTTTCTGTTCCAAGAACTAATGGTGGTGGTACATTTATGCAACAGTTGCAACATATGCAACAACTTTATTTATCTATGGCATACCCAATGCACCCTTTGCATGGTAATACACAAAATATATTTTCTCAAATATGCGTAAGTTGAGATATTGCAATCAAAGTTTAGTTATTGATTAGTATTTTAAGTATAGATGGTAGCTATTACTCATGGTTATTTGTTTCAACCTTTGGTGTCATGTTCTGCACAACCTTTGAGTAGTGATCTCTCAATGAATGAGGCCTATCATATTATCAATCCATATCAATTAGTAAGTCTTGAGAGTTTAGGATTTTAATTTATAACTATAATTGGTATGCTCTTCATATCAACATATGTGTACTAGGTAATTAAATTTCTTATTAAGATTAAAATATTATATAATTATAGGCTGAAAGTAACATGGATTATATGTATCCAATGTTTGGAATTGGTGTTGGAGTGGGCAATCCCCCAAGAATGCATGTCTATTATACTATGATGCCTCCTCGATGGTTACCACAAAATGGTGAACACTAGTTTATATTTTAGATTATCCATGTATGCGTATCAAAGAATGGACAAATATTTTGTATGGTATGATATGAAGTTTATAGTGAAAAAAAGTAAATGAAGAAAAATTTGTATTATTAATTTGTTGAAATTAGAATAAAGAGGTAGGTTGAGTTCAATGGAGTCATCTAGAAATTTGTACAATTGTTGTAGCATTAGAATCAAGTTCAAAAGATGTGCATGTTGGAAAATTTGTTAATTTGATGCATTGGTTAAAAGAAATTATAGCCATGATTGTCATGTGTAGACATTTCATGTCAATGGATCAATTTAGTATAATGTATTATAGTACAAAACAAAATACAAAACAACATATCCCTTATAGTTTAAAATATAATTAGAACATGTTAGAAGCTAATGGCCTTTAGGGGGGGAAGGAACAGGGCAAGTAAAATTAGCCCCCCAAATTATTTTAATTTAGGGCCCAATCCATAAATTTTTGGCCAAGCCTAATGGAATATGAAATATGCTTCCAAACCCGGTTCAATTCATCATGCATGCACCATGGAGTAGACATCGAATCCAAAGCTCAACAAATTGCAGCACATTTGGGTGCCGAGGGTTCCAAGTTTGATTCCAAATTTTGCAAAAATTGAGTTCCAATTACTCCAATAATTCCAATTCATGGGTTTGATTACTCACTTTTTTCATAATTTTTTCATGAATTTAGTAGGAATAGGTTCGAAATATATTAGAAATTAAAATGGGGTTGCAACTTAAGAGAGTTTGATTATAAATTTCCAAAAGGAAATACTTACTTCCCTTACAAAATATTTGATTAATAATTATGTCATCTCAACACAAGAAGAAAAATATTAAATCAAATTACATCAATAAGAAAGGAAAAACAAATTGGGGAGCTTGAACATTAACTAAGTCATGCCAACAAAATTTCATCAAATGCCTTGCTCCCCTTAATTCTACTTCAACTTCAAGCCCTCATGACAACAAAACTGTAGCAGATTTAAGGTCCAAAAGGTGAGGGATAGACTAGCTATTGTAGTAAAAGACAACAAAATCAGTAGGGCAAAAGACCTAGTATTGAATCCTCTCAACAACAAACAAAAACTGATTGTGTGTATCCAACTCATGACTGAATCCTAGACACCCAACCCCAATTGTTACTAGACCAAGGATCAAAACCTCTCTTCCACAAATGTTTCCCTTAACTAGGCACCTATAACCAGACCCAAGTTCAATTTCCTTGTCTAGCATAAATTTACCAATTAACATGGATGCAAAATTCAATTGAACAAAGTATAAATTATAAGTAAATGAAAAACAAAAACAAACCAAATCTATAATTAAGCACTACTTATGCAGCAACCATGCACAGCTAAAAGGTTCCCACAAAATGCAACTTACTACCAGCTGAACAAAATAGATATTAACTATAATAAAATCTGACCAAATCCACCATTAAGCACCACAACTACAACAAAACAAGAACAACTAAAATTTCCTACAAAATCCAACTAATTAAAGTAAAAAAACTCAAGTTCCCTACAATAGTGACTAATCAAACAAAAACTACATCCACCACAAAATTAATTCAAAGATCATCCCAAAACCATATAATCTACAATCCACAAACAAATTTTGTATTCTGAATAATCCTAACAATCCAGCAGATTATTAAACTAAACTAATCAAGAGCTTAGCCCCATACTTTTCCAATTAGAGCTTAGCCCAATACTTTTCCAATTCAAAATGTTATTAAACTAAACTAACCAAAATCACGCATTGGATAGAAAGATTGATTTACATGACCCACAACCAATGATTGTATCATCATCAAAACCCAAGCCACCTCATCACAAATAAAGCCAAATTTCTACTCAAGAAAAACATCAATAGTAAATCCAAATCTATATTAAAAATCATCAAAATTTAAGTAGTAGTAGCCCATTAGTACTAGCTTAATTAAATTGGACATTTGAATAACCATAAGTGAATATCTATCCAAGATGAAATCAACTAACAAACAAGAAAAAAAAAACATACTTGGTATAATTGTGGATCAAACAAGTCAAACTATAATAACAAAAGCATCTTAAAACATTCAAATTACCTACAAACACATCCTTCAAACAACATAAGAAACAAACAAATTGTTCATCTATCAGTCCTCCATAGCAAAAGCATTAAAAAATATGAGAGACCCTACTTAAGGAAACCTCAATCATCATCTTCGTTTTCTTTATCCTCACTAAAGTTATCAGTTGGGGTAGAATTATTGTTTGGAGTTGGTGGGAGAGTGGGGAAAGAAGACGTATTGACACTAATTTGTTGCGCACGAGTGTGAAATATTTGCTCAACTGCTCCAATACAAGCATTTTGGTATGCAAATTGCTCAGCATATATAATCTCCAGGCATGTGATACTCTCCCTCAACTTCAACTTATGATGGACATGTATATCTAGTAATAAGCAAATATCAAAATGGCCAGGG
Source organism: Jacaranda copaia (assembly GCA_014898725.1). Lineage (NCBI taxonomy): Eukaryota > Viridiplantae > Streptophyta > Magnoliopsida > Lamiales > Bignoniaceae > Jacaranda > Jacaranda copaia. Next base: position 608,672 of record JACGDI010005484.1, on the reverse strand, counting down.
CCGCTTATGTTGGGGTTGCCAATGTTAGGGTTCTCATTGCACCTACTAAAGATTTTGGCTATGGCATTCTCACATATGGCACTCCTTGGTTGCAGCAACTCCTCATCCAAGCCCATCTTAACTCCAGCTCTATGACAAAGAGCAATAATCAAAGATGGAAACTTTAGGCCATCCCAAGGTGAGTTAGCAGATTAGAGAATAGCAGAGTAGATCAATTGACCTAGGTCAATAGTTTTTCCAATTATGATTACATAGAGGAGAATTGCGTGCTACTTATTCACATCATTGGTGTGCATCGATGGAAGCATTTTCGATGAAACAAAGTGGAGCCACACCTTCACAATTTTGTCCAAATCTCTAGACTTGGATGACCTAGCCCTCTTTTTCCATTTCACCTATTCTACTCCTCGAGGGCAAATACATGCAGTTATCTTATCCAACTTAAGATTTCCCTCCAATAAATGGTTGTATTGTTTTTCCTCAATAATAGATGTCATGTAGAGCTCGTTGATGGCTTCACTATGGAATGGAACTTGCTGTCCCCTCACAAATGCTACTCCATTTTTATGTTTTGAAGCATTTGCATAAAACTCTCGAATAGCTAGAATAGGACATTCACAAAATTTTCTCCATTTCCTAGAGTCAATAATATCATAGAATTGCCTAAATCATTGTTCAGGTCTAGCATTGAATCTTGGCTCCACAATAGGTGGGTTGAAAATGATGAAATAATTCTACCATTCTAAAGCTTTCTCGGAGACAAATCTTTTTCTATCGAATGTAGCACTACTCCCCCTCTTAACTTTCTTCTTCGGTGACATGTCTTTGCACAGAAAAAAGAACAAAAATGAATAAATTAATGAAACCTAAATTGGAACATTATCACATTAGAATATATGAACTAATAGAATAAGCAATCCTATTTAAATAATTTCAAAAAATAATTATTAATATGGACATGTGAATGTTGGTAGGATAACTTAAAATACTTAAAAAATAAGATTATACAGATTTGTTAAAGACCAATGAATAGAAACCAAGAAGGGACATGAAAAAAAAATTCAACTTGAAGGTTGTCTTTTTTTGTCTAATATTGGTTGGATAGGTGGGCCACACTATAGCCCATGATGTACCACATTTCATGATTGTTAGAGGACTCACTCGAAATCAATTTTTTTCTTATTAGTTTTTTTGGGTCCTATACATTGGTCAATCAAATCCCAGCTTGGAGCCTCTAAATATTAGTAAAATTTTCAAGATTCTCAACTTATTTATTTAAAATTTTAAATTAGTAAAAGAAAAAAATTAGATAAAAAGAACAAAGAAAAAAAGCAAATATTTGAAGTAAAAAATATTAGAGAAGAGAAAAGAAGTTCAAAAATAATAATGTGGAAAATCCACTCAAAAACATACCCAAATAGGGTAGGTGCTTTATATATAGTGTAGATATTTTATCATTTGGTGTTTAATCACTTCAATACACCAACATATGAAATAGATGACATACGTTTATTAGGTAAGCTTATATTTCTTATATAATTAATCAAAATTATGACAAAATTATATAACACTTGAAAAAAAAACAAAAATTATATAATTAATAATTAAATAATAAAATAAAACTTGTGCACTAATTAGTACAATTTATAATCGAGAGATAGATATATCTTTTTTATATTTTTATAGTTGGAAATATAAGCCATGATACCACATCCCATCTCCTAGGTGGGATTAACAATCCCTTAGTTTGTTGGATTAGAAATCAGGCCACAAAATTATAAAGGGCCCAACATTTTTTAACCAAACAAAAAATTGAGTTGGATAAATATTATATCCAACCCAATCATAGCAACCAAATGGGGAGGACAATATTTGTTCTTTTTTCTTTTCTCACCCTTACCAATCACTCTTTGTGAGTTATTTATTTTATTGTTTTTTTGAAAATGCATGTATATTAAATGCACATAGATAAGTTAGTTTTTTACATTCTTGCCATTGACATTTATTTTAATATTAATATAAAAAATAATATTAATTCATTTTAAAAACTATATGTTTAATTTTAGTAAATACTAAATATATACATATATATTAATATATGCATAACTTTTTGTCTTTTACTACCTAAGTTCATTTAATTATGTTAAATTCTTTTCCTTTTCAAATCAAGTCAAAGTGATTTTCTTTCTTTTATCTTCTACAATATTTCATGAATAGTTTATCGGATTTATAAAGTGATTTAATATTTAGTCACCAATTTATAGGTAGAAATAGATTGATGCATCATATTTAATTTAATGATACATAAATCATATTCACATAAAATATTATTATCTCTCTTTTATATCATCAATTATATATATATTATATTGAATAAAATTCTTATTAATTTCTTAAGTACTATATTTATAATATTTATAAAAAAATGTTAACATTTAAACTATTTATTAAATTAAAATGTATAAAAATTTTAAATTTTAACTTATTGCCTAGTGCAAAACATGACTAATAACTAGTTATATATTACAATGCAAGCGTCATTGGATGTAATAAAATAGATGCCATTGGCCAATTATTGTTCACCAACCAATTTTACTATAGCACCCCGTCCGGGAGGTACCTACTTTGGGCTGAGGTGCTACTCCAATCTATTTCACAAGTATTTAAATCCAAAACACACCTCCAAAATTTAATTTCAATTCTTAAAGCTCCTCAACAACCCAAAATATAACAAATCAAGTAATAACTGCTTAGCACTAACCTAAAAGATCAGTTTAGAGTGTGGAAGCAATATAATTTCAAATTGCAAGCAAACACTACAAGGAGTACAACATATATTCTCATTCTAAAGTCTCATAAATAACAACATATCTCAACTTAAAATGACACTACAAGCGAACATTATATACATGCCAAAAGTTTTTCAGTTGAGTTCAGTCATGTCCACAGTCTCAAATCCCATAGTCTCGATCAAGTGATATCAAAATACTTATCATAAAATAGTCCTTCTGGACAAACCATCAGACCTTATTCTTCACCTATCCATACCTATCTGAGAACATTTAAGAAATACATGGACGGGTGATTCTTAAGGACTCGGTGAGGAATAACATACAAAACAGTACATGGATGTGTCAAAGAATCAGTAATTCAACAGAATTTAACTGGCAGAAATACAAAGAAAACATAAATATGCCAAAATAAAGATATTATTGGATTTCAAGCTACTAGTAAATGCTAGCTTAGGAGTTGTAACCGTTGGCTCAATAGCCTGATCGACTTAATTGATTTACACCATGAGGTATTGACATTGACCAACTCAATTGATCCTATTCAGGAGGTTTAAGGGCATCTCAACCAATCATAGTCGGAAGGTATCAACATCAACCAACTCAATCATTTAACTATGGGAGGTGTAGCTATGGATCGTTTGCCCTAGACATTAGCCCAATCTGGACTGGGAAATTACTCTAGCCTTATTGTTTCTTGAGTAGAGTACAATTAGGAATAGCGAACCCAATCACATATGCAAGTTAATAAATGAACTACAACATGCATATCAGAATATCCTTATGCCTCTATAATCATACAATAATAGTTCACTTCAATGTAGTAAAAAATCAGTTCAGTAGCTCGAGCATAATAACTCAACAATAACATTAACTCAAGCATATCTGCTTAGCAATAATAGTAGCTCAAGCATAATAACTTGGCAAAGCACTCAGCCCAACAATTATCCTATACATATATCTTTCAATTAGATCAATCAATCAATCAATTGCCAACATGGTAGAATAATGAACTTCACAATATGATTTCAATAATATCATCATGGCGAATAATGTTAGACAAATTCAATCAAGAAAGCCAACACGGCTAAACAACAATACATGGTATGGTTCAAGTGGTACAATAACATATGAAACAATGAAAAAAGTTATGGTCAGCCTTCAATTGAGTCCAAAGGTTTTGATTAGATTCAATTTGTTCACCTAATTTATTAGTCCTCCACATTGGCCCATTTAGCTTATAAATAATCCCATTTGAACCCTTAAAGCTTTCCAATATTGATCAATCAAGGTTTCTTCAAATTGCGATTCAACCCCAAAACTTTTAAAGTCAAATAAAATTTAATAAAAACTTATGAAAATATTATTAAGTAAATAATACCAATAATACAATTTCTAGGAGTGTTATAGCTCTCCCCCCTAAGAAAAATTTGGTCTCCAGATTCTTATCTTCGACTTGAAAACTTCAATTAAAATAATGCATAAGCGAGTCTTATTCCTTGGTTTCCATGATCAAATGTTAACTCATTCCGTAGCCACATTAAACTTCATCTAATCCCAAATGACGTTTATTTCACTAAGATCTTTAAGAAACTCCTCTTTCTAGTTCCCCAGTATATCTATTCTTACTAAAGCAGAGGGTGCCACCTTATTTTTCTAGGGTTGTCTAGAATCCCAAAATCACAATTTTGTTATCCATGTCACTTAAAGTTTTCTCCCAATTTCCATGGTCAAGCTTATAGGAATTAAGTTAAACTATCCTAATAACGAGTTTTAAACCTGTTTGGTGATCCCATAAACATAATGAGCATCTCTTGCTTCTTTTTGATGATGTAATCCTTGTCCACATTATCACATCTCATTTCTATAACCAAAAGATCTCCAATTTCACCAAGATTGAAAACATGCCATTATTTAATAGATCACAAAACTATTGCATTAAATGATTAATAATATCAAACGTTCATGATTTCATAACATTTTCATCAAAGAGTAGTTAGGTTCAAACTTAACATACTAGACTTCATAATAAGTCATACATTCCTAAATAGCTAGCTATAGATTCACAAAACTAAATATACTAAGTATAGTCACAAATGATACTTCTGTTGCACCTTAGACTCCGATTGGGTATTTAGTCAAAATATGTAGTACCAGACTCTCATCCAACGTTTAAGAACTTAAATAAAACCTTAAGCTACATCTTTTCCTTTCCCCATGAGCGTTGAACTTTTTCTGTTAAGGTAATTTTTTTTTCAAGAAGTGTTGGTTGCTACCCCAGCCTATATACTTGCATTGCTTCTTCCCACATCTAAACTCCTCATGGTTAAATCTCTTGCAGAATCTACGTTGTTTTCGTGTCACCCTTTGAGCTAAATTTGCAATCCTACCTGCTTAGAGTATTTGTTGATTAGGGCCTCCAATCTATAGTTTTGGCTATTTCCCCTCAGGGTTATCTTGTCCACTAAAATGCATTTTTCCTTTCTAGCTCTTATCTTCAATCTACTAGATCTCCTATAGTTTTTACTCTAACTGTAGTGCTTTATTTACTTCCTAATTGAAGTTCGGCAATCATAGGTGCCCAGATCCCATCTAAGTTTCGGCCATAGTCCCTATACAAACTATTAAGCCTGTCGACTTTCGTTTTTCATTATGTAAGAAGCAACTGAATAAGTCAACTGAAAATAGCCTCATATTGACTGAAGGACTAATTCCCTTAAATCAAATTCATGAACTCTCTTTCCCTCATCTGTTTAACTAATAAGGGCATATATCTATCCATAAATTCCCAAGTAAAATTCTCCCAGGTCTTACGAGTTCCGGTAGCAAATCCATCTATTGCTTTTTAGATTTCATTAGAGTAATAAAACCATGAATATGTTGAGGTCAAACTTTCCCTTAATTCAAAACTTAGTTAGAATCTCCAACTACCTATTCTCTTTTAGCCTTTGGAGCTCATTGACTCAAATTTATCAACTTACTTATTGTGACCTAAGCCCTTCACCTTTCAACTTATTCCTAAGGTAAATCACTAGTTTCTACATCTAAGTTCAAAGTTTCCTATCCCTGTGATACTTATACATATCCTTTATTTATTCCGCCAACCACCGAATATAGAAATTTCATTTTCAAACCCAGAATGTTTGTCAATCTTAGATTAACCCAATTCATACCTACCAGTACATTCACAATCTGCAAGAATTTCTCTTTTTCATTCTTAAATGATATCTTCATTTCATTAAATTAATCACCATCTCAATAGTCCTAAGCATAAACAAGATAGTTTGTCCTATAACTTAAGTTTTCCTCAAGGCATATGAGACCATTCTTGTACAACCAAATTTTCTTTATTCATCCAATTCTTTTGAACCCTAAATTGCATTTTATTGTTCAATTCGTAAACTTATGTTCCATTGTCTAATCTTTTCAGTAATGAGGTAAAACTTTAGGATTTCTTAAGGCTATTTTTTGATAGATTCTATCATGCTCCCAAGATTCCTAACCTAATTTGCTCTAGTGTTCGATCTTTAGTAGCTATATTTATTATTCCTGGTCTACCATCTAGCTAATGGCCATTCTATCTAAACCTCTGTTCTCCTTAAGAATAAATTCTATTGGTGGATCTATAGTCAGTTGGTCAACTGAAGGAATATGTGAAACTTCTTCATCCGACAAAGGTTGTTGGTAGGCAGGTATTTCCTGCTTAGGAGCTCTTAATACGTTAGCCTACCGACCAAGTGGCCTTTTCTTACAAACTATTCTTGCAGGTGTAGTATTTGATCTTCCATGGGATGCCATCACACCTTATACTTCTCAAGTATTTAACCATGGGTCATGAATTGTGAAATAATACCTCAATCCTCAACCCTTTCAAATTTCTCAAGCTTACAAAGAGTAAAAGAAAAGAAATATAAATTTAACAAAATTCAATAATTTCATAGCAATAAAAGAAAGAGAATCGATTGCTAAATATTCAAGGGTAGAATTCATGTATATTTATTAGATTAGAGTTATACATTAGTATGTACATAGGTTTAAAGTATCAAAATGGCCAAGCTAATTATCTGACTAATTGAAACCTAAAATGATAAGTGAGCATTGGGTATTGCCCCATACATCTAGATAACCTAGCCGACACTATGCATCATAGTGGTCAAAAGTTACTATTGCCCTATATGCATCTATACAAACATATCTGTGGATACCAAATCATCTAGCTTGATCTTTTATATCAATGGTAATAGACTTGATATCTGCCATTCAAAAACTTAGGTAGAACCTCCAACCACCTGTTTTCCCTTATCCTCTTGAGCCCTTGTAGTTGACCTCTTGTTTTTAGGGTAATCCTTGAAGAAATGTTGATCATTGCCACACCCCTTATACCTTCCTAACTTCTTCCAATAGTTTGATTCCTCTTAGTTCAAAGCTCTACAAAATTCATAACCTCTTCTTCGCATCCTAGTTTAGACCTTCTATCATTTCCCACTCAAACCACTTCTCTTACTCATAGCGATTTCCAATTTAGAAACTTTCCATCACTTGCCCTTCTTCTCATAGGTAGATACTTCAAGAGATCTGTGTTCCACTTGTAAGGCTCTCGCTAAGGCTTTCTCGAAGTTAAACTGCTTGTAAAGTACAAGGATTTGTCGTATCTCCAATCTCAACCTCAAAAAAATATCTCCATCTTATATTCTTCGATTCTCGATATCTTTGGTGCATACTAAATTAACCTATTAAATCTTACTTCATATTACCATACCATCATATCTCCCTATGTAAGACTCTCAAATTCTTGTTCCTAAGCATCTCTTACTTCTCATGGTATGAACCTATCCATAAATTCCCATTCAAAGTTGTCTTAGGTACAAGGTATCTTTTTATGTTCCCATCGTTGACTTAACAAGGTCCACCATTGTAGTGTAGCTCCTTCCATTAGATAGGTAGCAAGTAGAAGTTTGCGGTTATCTAGGTAATCTAACATCTGAAAGATATCTTCAATCTCCCTTATCCAAGCTTTTATCTTTTGGTGATCTGATTCACCCATAAACACTTAAGAAAATGTGCTAAAGTTCCAAACTCTAGAGGCACTTCGCTTCTCTCGGGGCTTTCTATCTGAACTAGTTGCTGACATATCACATTCATCTTATGTCCCTTCTTCAACATTTATTGGGGGTCTTCATTCTGAGGTATCTTCCTCTAAATTTTCTTGACCAGGAGAAGGCATTTGGGTTAACTTTGGTGATGCCTTTCGATGGGTTAGAATCTTCATAGCAATAGACCGTACTTATCTGCAATAATTAAATGAAATTTTTTATCAACTAATATATAGTTGTCGTTAGTTCTTATTGCGCAAGGGTTAGGATATGTATATATATAGAATCATTTAGTATTATATAATTCTAACAAAGATTTCGTTGCTCTTACCTCTTCTCTATTTCATTCCTATCTTAAGCAATTCCAAAGTCAAGCATAACATTCACTAACTAAGAATTTCATATCCGAGGATCATATCCTAGTATACCCCAAGCATCCCTTAACATAAGTATACATATTTATAGCATTTCCATAATCAAGCTTATTTTCTACAATTCGAGAGTCACATCTAAGGATCAGATTCTATAATAACTCAAGCTTTCCTTATCCTGAGTGTCTACATCCTATATGATTCCCAATTCAAATTAAATATCTAGTATCCTAGAATTTCACATCTAAGGATCATGTCCCAGCGTGGCTTGAGCTTTCCAAACCTAAGCCCTGATACCATGCCTGTAGCGCCACATTCAAGAGGTGTCTACTTCGAGCTGAGGTGCTACTCCAATTGTTTCACAAGTATTTAAATCCAAAATGCACCTCCAAAATTCAATTTCAATTCATAAAGTTGCACAGCAACCCAAAATTTGACAACTCAAGTAATAGTAGCTTAGCACTGACCTAAAAGCCCGTTTTATAGTGCGGAAGCAATATAAATTTCAAACTCTAAGCAAATACTATAGAGAGTACGACATATATTCTCATTCTAAAGTATCATACATAATAACATATCTCAACTTAAAATGATAATACAAACCAAAATTATATATATGCCAAAAGTCTTTCAACAGAGTTTAGTTGTGTCCATAGTCTCAAATCCCATAGTCTCAATCAAGTGATATCCAAATACCTATCATAAAATAGTCCTTCTAGATAAGCCATTATCCTTCATTCTTCACCTATTCATACCTATTAGAGAACATTTAAAAAATACATGGGAGGGTGAGTTTTAAGGACTTAATAAGGAATAACATACAAAGGAGTACACGGATGTGTCAAAAAATTAATAATTCAACAGAATATGACAGGTAGAAACACAAAGAAAACATAAATATGCTAGAAAAAAGGCATTATCATATTTCAATCTACTAGCAAATGCTAGATCGGGAGTTGTAATTGTTGGCTCAATGGCTTGATCAATTCAACCGATCCTAGTTGGGAGGTTTAGAAGCATCTCAATCGATCACAATTAAGAGGTATCGACATTGACCAACTCAACAGTTTTACTACAAAAGGTGTGGCTGTAGCTCATTTTCCTGAGACATCAGCTTGATCAAAATTGAGAAATTACTCGAGCCTTATAGCTCCTTGAGCATAATACAGTTAGGAATAACAAACCCAATCACATATACGCAAGTCAATAAATCAAATACAACATGCATATCGGAGTATCCTTATGCCTCCATAACAATACATCAACAGTTCAGTTCAATATAGTAAACAATTAGTTAAGTAGCTAGAGCATAACAACTCAGCAATAATAGTAGCTCAAGTATATCAGCTTGGCAATAACAGTAGCTCAAGCATATTAGCTTGGAAATAATAATAGCTCAAGTATAACAGCTTGGCAAGGCACTCGGCCCAATAGTTCACATGTACACATATCTTTCAGTTTGATCAATCAGTTGCCAACATGACAGAACAATAAACTTCACAATACGATTTCAATAAAGCTATCACAGCAAATAACAATGGATAGATTCAATCAAGGAGTCTAACACGACTAAACAACAATACACGATACAGCTCAATCAGTACAATAACATATGAAACAATTAAATGTTCATGGCGCCATGATGGTAACAATTAATTGATTCAAAATGGTTTCGATATACGATTGCACGATGGTACGATTCATAAGTTCAATAATTTACAAGTTCCATGATTATAGTTTAATGAACAATAACCAAGTTAATAGAACCTCACAGGGTTAAGAAATCAACAACTGATGAAACAATAGTCAAGATAATAGAACCTCATAGGGTTCAGAAAGCAACAATAAATGATAATGATACTCAAAATAACAAAAACTTACAGGTTCATAACACAATAATAAATGATAATCAAATTAGATGTCAAGCAATATAACCTCATAGGGTTCGGTAGTTAACCAATAACAATAATGATAGCAAAGACAAGTATCAAAAAGAACCTCATAAGGTTCAATCACAATAGTATTGGTTTACTAGAAAAATTTACTCGGCCAATAGATCCTCATAGGGCATGCACAAATACTCAAGAGCTTAAGATTCTCATAGGATTCAAAAATTAATAGAGTGCTATGATCTAATCAAGTACCAAAGCGATAGATCTCACCTTAATTTCCACAAGAGAAAACTATCCTTGCCTTAATATTTGTTAGATCCTGCCTCCTTGTCACTTAATCAATAAATAGATTTACTATCAAAATCCTTATTTTGACCTTACAACCATAATCATATAGATAGCATTCTACTATCGATCATTTTACCATTAATACTGTATTTAGGGTTTGATTTCAATATTATCGAGGGCGGCATACCAAATACGCCACTAATATCAAAATACTTATGGGAATCATATTTGTTTCGATAAAAGAATATAATTAGATCCTTAATTTATACAATAACCTTGCAACATTGCATAAAATCGATTATTATAAGCCAACTATTATTAATAAATCCAATTTTTGTCACTAAGACCACGATTACATAAAATTAGGGTTTTAATCCCTTAATAAACCCAATTCACTTAAATTTATCATATGATAATACAAATTTGACTTTATTGAACTTACAATGGTACACACATGACCTAAATCTTGGTTCTATATCATTTCAATTAAACTAATTATCGCCACTTGGGGTCCAAATTCGTCAAACAAATGTTTCTTCACCTAATTACCTAATTAATCAAGATTATTATGAGATATAAAAAGAATTCCGGTCTATTAATTTATGTAATTATATGCATGTACTAGTTTTCCAGATCAAATTGTGCATATTCTTCGTTTATACAACACATCGTAAGGTTTTGAGGTATATACATACACATGCATACAACTTTGGCATAAGTTTCTCATTTTTATCCAATATCTTTCTATCAAAGCTCTGAATGCATGATCAACTTGTGTGCATGTATTCAACTTGACGAGATGAGAAAACTATTTTGTTGCCACCGTTGCCACTGGAGATGTCACCATTAGCACTAAAAGATGCTCCTCAACTCCACAAATCAAACCCCTCAAACAATTTTTGATTCTATTGTCATTAGCCGGTCAATTAGCTAGAAAATTGAAATCCTACCTCCAACATTGTTACTCTGTTTTCTTCCAATTTCTTCACCGTCAATGGTCCATTTTGGATGCTCAAGCTACCACTATGATTCTTAACCTGAGATCTACAAGATTCGTTGCTCAGAATTCCATTTCTACCGCTACTCCACTTGACCCGTTGTGCTCCGTTGCAACTAAAACTTCTAACATGATTTTCAGCCACCTCGTTGGCTATTTTTGATAGTTCTTGGCATTGGTGTGTTCATGGAGCTAAGATGAAGGGATTAGGTAGGTTGGTTCTAGGTGTTTGGTCATCGCCAGAGAGTTGTCGAGAGAGAGAGAGAGAGGTGAAGTTGACGATGGTGTTGGTAAAGAAGAAGATGAAGAATGAGGTTAAATTGAAAAATTGATATTTATAGAAATATTCTTTTCAAAACTGCAGATTGACCCCAAAAGTTATGGTCAACCTTCATTTGAGTCCAAAGGCTTTAATTAAATTCAATTTGTCAACCTAATTTATTAGTCCTCCACATTGGCCCATTTAGCTTATAAATAATCCCATTTGAACCCTCAAAGCTTTCCAATATTGATCAATCAAGGTTTCTTCAAATTGTGATTCGACCCCAAAACTTTTAAAGTCAAATAAAATTAATAAAAGCTTATAAAAATATTATTAAATAAATAATACCAACAATATGATTTCTAGGGGTGTTACATTTATATTATGATTGGACATTTAAAATTAACACAATAAACTTACTCATGGCAATATAGGCATTTTACTACTACACTTAGTGGCACTTTAAGTCACTGCCCATGCTAAGAGGAAGATAAAAATGCATAACACAGTAAAAAGGTTGATTTTATTTTTTGGGGTAGACATCTTCTGTTCCAATACTGTAACCCTTTCTTCAAGTCGGCCTCTCATAATTTGGAACTTTAAATTCATATTCTTCAATTCTTCATTTTCTTGTAGTAGTTACTCGATCCTACTCTCCTTGTCAATTTTCTTTT
>JACGDI010005484.1:555578-596296 GCA_014898725.1 Jacaranda copaia | reverse complement strand
GTTGCAAATTTGCCATTTTTTTATTTACAATAGAACCAAAAATTTTGCTCCTCCCTAACAGTGGTGGATCAATCCATTTGAAAAAGGCACAATTGTCAAATGGGTACTTTGAACATCTATAGAATCAATGTCCGGTGTTATTTTTTGTGAAAGAAAATCTTGTCTTTGCATTCTCACCATAATAGCATATGATTCCTTGTTTGTTACAATGAAACTTTGAGTTGTTGCTGCATCCTATGCTTCCTAGATTAGGTGATCCCCTATTTCTTGAATTTGAAGAATTATTAGAAGCCATCCCTTTAATTCAATGCCTGTGTGGACACAAATTTCTGTTAAATTCCAAAACTATAAAATATGAAACATGATGGTGTAAAAGGATAGTGCAAATAATGTATGTGATAGTGAAAAAGGAAAAAAAAAAAAATTAGCATGCCTTCACCCACCAATGAAGAATACAAAATTTATGCTGCTTAGTTGTAGTAATGGCATTGTATATATGTAAAGGGACATACTATGGGCATTTAATATTTTCCAACTATCTAAGGATGAGTAGATAGTGAGAGAAGTATATTTTTTGTATAATTAACAACTATAATCAAAATTTGCCATCATTTAATTGCCCGAGTTAACTCTGTATGAAATGTGAATGGACTTCTGAATGGAGATGTTTACTAGTTCACAAGAATTGTGTGTTCCTCTGTCCTAAAACATCAATCCATTAATGAAAAATTGAGATAACATAGCCTACACTCCTAGGCGTAGGGGGTCAGCTCGAATTGCTTATTTTATGGAAGGGGGTTATTGGCTTACTGCCTCCTAGTATCACACAATATCTGGATACGTAGCTAAGGAAAGAACATAATCCAAAAGAGGACTAGTTTGAATACCTAGTGAATAAATATATAACTGTTACCTATTACAAATGATTACAGCAAAGGACATATTGTAACAATTTATTATATTTGTTTGCTTTCTTTGCTAACAATAGATTCTTTGTAATAAAATTTTCTTGTTTTATTTTATAATTTCTTTAATATCTTTGTAGGCAATCATTTATTTGAATATTTTCACTGGTTATATTATAGTAGACATCATAGTTAAGGCTACAAAAAAAATGAAATTGTAATTGAAACAAATTCAAATCCACTATTAATTCTAGCTTAAAATTTAAACATTATTACTCTAAAATTACAGTCAGTGTTTTGCGTCTAATTGATTGTATCAATTGAACACCAACTTAATTTGCTGATTAGTGGTACATGCAAGAACTTATAGTACTTTGTATGTACACCACATTATATATTTTAACTTCCATAAAGCACATTTGATGCTCGTCATAATCACTCAACTAGTGGAACTTCAATCATTCTATAAAACGCTAACTAGTTTATAATTTTTTATATATGAAAAATGAAATTCAATACGATTTTTTACAAATCTTATATATTTGTTGTCATAAAAAATGAAGTTCAAGATTATTTGACGAGAAGATTAAGATTATTGAAAACATCCATAGCTAGAAGTCTTTGAATAGGATTACATATTTAATTCACATGATAATTTATCATACAACCAAAAACTAACACTTAATTTCATTAAAAACAAATTCAAGACTATTAGGCAAGAAGATTAAAATTATTGGAAACATCCATAAGTAGAATCTTGGAGTAGGAATACATAATTAATCCAAATGATAATATATTATATAGTAAAATACTACCACTTATTTGCATTAAAAATGAAACTCAAAACTATTTGGTGGGAACACATAAATTGTATTGTTAATGTCCATCACGGAGAAGCCTTGGATTAAGATTATGTATTTAAGCCAAATGATAATATATTGTACAATCAAAAACTACCACTTATTGGAATTAAAAATGAAATTAGGACAAGATATAATATGTGAACAAGCAAATGTCCACTAATATTGATTTTAACTTTATAATTATTTAATATATTTACTCAAACTTTTTAAGAATAAATGTATTTTAATATTATATTTTTGTCTTGGCTCATTTGTTATGTTTACTAGATTTAATTAGGACCAGATATATTATGTGAACATACACATGTCCATTGTTATCAATTTTAACTTTAATTTTTATGCAAGTGAATAAAGATAATATATATAAAAAACATATTTGAAGTTTCAATTTTATGGTAATTTAAAATATTTTATCATCTATTACCTAAGTTCAGTTTTTGATGTTGAATTCATTTATTTATTCAAACTAAGTCCATATTAAAATGATTTTCTTTATTCTATCATTTACAATTTTTTTATGAATATATTATTGAATTTATAATGTAGTTTAACATTTCGTTATTAATTTATGTGTAGAAATAGAGTAATGCATGTGATTTGATTTGATGATACATAATTCATATGCATATAAAAGATTTGATCTTTTAAGCATTGCATTTGTAATATTTATAAACCAAATATTAACATCTAAACTATAACTAAAATTAAATAAGATATAATTTTATAATTACGCCATGCTGCAACAGACGGGGCTAATAACACTACAACAAATTACACTTTTAGTAACAACACATTTCGTTATTATAACACTAAAATTCATTACTCTATACTATTCGTAACGAATTTTTCATTATTGAAGTTTCATGTGGTAAAGTCCATCACTAAAAGTATTTGAAACGAACATTATGGTTCATTACAAATGATAATCTTACGGCAATGAAATTTATCATCACCCAAAGTTTGGTATTAGTAACAAAACAATGTTAGTTATAATAGATTTCTATAGCATAACGAAATACGTAGTTACCAAAACATTGGCATTTTTGTCACCTTTTATTTTTCGTTACCCATGTATATTATAATAATATTATTTATTTAATTTGGTATTATTACAAATTATTTTTGTAACAAAATATTTGGTTATGATTCGTTAAATAATATTTTAATATGAATGAGCTTCTTGTTACTAATAGAATACATAACAAACAATTTCGTTACAAAAGATATTATAAGTTTTGTTGCAATTAAAATATGTAACCAAATGTTGTGTTACCTATGACGTATAAGATTATAATATTTCGTTACAAATAAGCAATGCATTGGTTATAAATAATTAATTTCTTGATTAAGAATGACTTATTATTTGTTATAAATTAGTAAATAATTCGTTATAGATAAGTAAAGTAATTTGCTAAGAATATGTCAAATTAGTTTGTTAGGATTAACAAAAGTGACAAACAAATTTCGTTACCAATAAATTATTTTTATAACAATATACTTTTGTTATAAAAAGTATTTTCCCCCCTTTTCAATAGCGCAATTTTGATATGAAATTGTAGAAGAAATTTAAATTTAAAGTATACCAGCATCCTAAATATAAATAATTCATAGTTATTCATGTGAATAACTATGAATTAAAAAGAGGGCTACTTCCAACAATTTGCAAAAAATGATTCCATGACACATTGTGAATATGAAGAACATCAAATTAGATATTACACATGTTTAACCAATCACTACACATATATTTTTTCTTAGATTGGATAAGTATGGTACATAAGAAAAGCAAAAGTTAAATATCACATCAAAAAAGCTTCACAAAATAATAGCACAATTCATGGGAGGAAGTTACAACAAAATATTTGTATGATACCATCTCTTATCCAACATAAACTACACAAATTATTAGAGAATATAATGTTGAATGTAAAAATACATTTCATTTAATTCATTAGCTATATTACCAAATGAGTTTAAACAGTATGTATCATATCATATTTTTTTTCTAATAACACGACTTTAAATGGAAAGGCCAATAATAATCTCCAAACGAAAAGTTCTCCCAATTATTTACATATATGAGAACTCACATGTTGAAATAAAGCATGATAAAATTCTAAAAATTATAATTTTTGTAACTTAATTCAACTGAGCTAATCATTCTACA
Organism: Jacaranda copaia; assembly: GCA_014898725.1. Lineage (NCBI taxonomy): Eukaryota > Viridiplantae > Streptophyta > Magnoliopsida > Lamiales > Bignoniaceae > Jacaranda > Jacaranda copaia. The sequence goes on along the minus strand of JACGDI010005484.1, from coordinate 592,361 downwards.
CATGATAAGTGACAAACAATCAAATAAAACAACAATATAAAGCCTTCAATGTTCATAACTATAAATTTGTTATTCTTAATTTTGATTATTGTATATCACAAAATTTCATATACACAAAATTCAAGTAAAATCATATTAAATCATAAGGACATACTTATCTTCGAGTGAGTTTGTCTTGCAACACCAACAAGAGTTGCTTTGGCTCGATCTAACCATTGTTAAGGCTTTCTATTTCTACAGCTTGCTAGTGGCATTGCTCTTGTTGAGTTTTGATGAGATCTAATGCACTTTGTAAGTCACTTTCAGCTTTGCTCAATTTCTACTTCAATGCTTCAAGTTGTATAGCTTGAAGTCTCATCTTCTTGCTGCCTTTAGACATCACAACTCAATGACCTATTCCTAAAAGTAGTTTTCTAGTTGGGTAAAGAGTTTTTGGAACAATATTTCCTTCTGGTAACACCTCTTTGAACAATTCAAGTGTCATGTTTGTTGCTTTATCAGGCATTCTATTCATAACTTTGATATATAGCAATTTCACAATAAAGTCCAACATAGAATGGCTCTTGCAACTAAGGTATAGTTCACGAGTGGCATCATACAGTAGCCTTTCAAAATTTTGTTCGTTTGATTTAGAATAAGCTTTAGAAAATTCTGCATCTTTGATTTCCCCTATCAATTTAGGTAGTTCATCATTCCCATTACTATCATATTCATCACATTCTTGAGATGACACATACTATTATTTTCAAGAGGACCACTACAATGAGTACTTTGACTATAAGAAACAGGGCAATCTGAATCATGTTCCCCATGATGTATCCAGTGTCGATCTTATGCATAAAAACCCCTTATATGCAAATCTTTTTAAACTCAACAAAACTTTTTCTTTTAATATTTCTACATTTATTGCATGGACTTAGAATTTTATTGTCTAAGTCAACCGCATTTTCCCTTGCAAACTCAATAAATGAGTCATCGTCAGCAATGTACTTCAAAGTGAATCTATCTTTCTCATCTATCTAACTTTTATCCATATCTGTAATAGATGAATAAGTTTGGGATTATTTGAATCATATTCTTATTTTAAGGAGCTTAATTTCCACATTTTTATATTTCAATACTTGATTTTATTTGGTTATTAATTTTTACATGAATATAAAATGTGTTTAGATCAATGATTTAAAAATATTTACTTGTAGAATTAAAAGTGATATTTTAATATAAGAGTGATAATTTTTTAATCTAAATATGTTCTTTTACATCAAATCAATCAAATAATTTAGTAACACATATATAATGATAACAACTACAACACTCATGATAAATACGATCCATTATCAAATAAAGACAGCTACAAACAAAAATTTTGTTACTATTAAAGTTATGAAAAATACTATCAGGACATATTCAAATGTAACATCACATTAATCATAAATGGGATAACATTTTCTTTTAATTCCCAAGATATAAAAACCTGAAAAACTCACAGGCTACAGTTGAAGATTTTATTAAATGTTTGGACCAGCAAGGCCATTGGGTATGCCTAGTTCCCACATTCATGAATTAATGATTAAAAAAAGCAATTAAAAATCTTTTTTCTCTAATTTATACAAATTTTCTTTCATGTAAAATTGGATCCACTGCTGCATTTATTGATTGAAACATAAAACTTTTCCTAAAGATTAATTTACAAATTTTACAAAAGTTTAATTTTTTTAGCATGTTTCATTTTAAAATTTGAAATTGTGTACTAAATAATTTTTATATATCTAAAAATTCAAGAAATATATTATTTCTCTACAAATTTTAATTTATTCAAGTTAAAATCAACAAACCATCATTGATATGAATTAATTTAAACAATATATCTAAAAATTCTACTGGAAAAACTAATCATTAAATTTCGTAAATTAAAAATTAAGGGTAATTTAGTTAAAAAAAAATTGTTCTTGAATTCTTTTGAGTTAAGAATTGATGAAATGAATATTTTTAAGGAGTTTGTAGTATTTTTTCTTAATTGTTAAAGTTAGTCAACTTAAATTGTAGCAAGACCTCACAAAAAAGCATTTTGTTAAGCTCCCAATTTTTTCATTCCTTTTGGCTGTAAAATATTGAGATTCAGCCTCATTATGTAAGAGATTTCACCACCCTTGAGATTGCCTTCAATATTTTCAGCTAATTAGCAACAGTTACTGGCTAGTTCCCAATTAAGAATCAAACTTCAGACATTAGACTTGTGAACACCTTGAACATTAACTTCTCCCAGATTGAATTACTACAAGCACTTGCCTCTCAATGTGCATTTTAAACCAAAAAACCATTCCTTAGAAGAAGCATCTTAAGAATAGATATTCATTCTTTCTTTTAATAAATAAAATAGCTTTAATATTTGTTCGATGATTTTTATAGTTATAGGTGTAAGCTCTGCAATATCTTTGATTAAATTAGACTTCTTCAACAATTCCGTTTTGCCATCTTCTGCATGTCGCTCATACTACATTTTCTTTGACTGTACCGCCGCTGATACTTGAGATAATTCTTCATGTGTAAGTGTAATTATTCTCATTTGGTAATGGTGCAGCATCGTCATAACACAAATTAGGTTGCTCCTTAAACAGCCTACACGTGATTCTATTCATTGCTGCCACTTGCAAGCCTGCCCTTGAAGAGTTGAAGTGGTGCCCACCTTCTTAGCAATTTCACTTTGAATGGGTAAACTCTGAACCCCGTCAGAGTCGCACAACTATTAGTTTCTCTACACATCTATGATATTTAAAATTTTCTTATATCCTTTTCAAAGTTCTACACAAGTATAAAATATTTTTCAACTTTTTAAAACTATACGAAAACATCTAGACTCTATTACGATCATCTTAAATTTTTATCCATATATTTTAGAACTTTTCAAAATCTTTTCAACGCTTCAAAATTTTTGAATAGATTCTTAAAAAAACTTTTTTATTTCTTTCCAATATTTCCCAAAATAAGAAGAAGGCACCCTTCTAAATCTCCAAACTCTAAGAGCAATGAGAAAATGGATCCAAGATAAACATTGTTTAGACTCAATTCCTGGTAGATCAGAAGCACGCAGCAATTAAGCCCAGAAAAACCAAACTCCATCAAGATATGATTGTATCCTATTGTAGCAATGGTGTAGCAGCATTCCCGTTTTATCATACCTATCACATGTCTACAAAAGTTGATTCCAATTGCAACAACATATGACAATAATTTCCAAAGAGAGAGCCTCTCAAAAATAGCAAAAGGCAACAACAATAACAACCATTCCAAAAAATAAGGAACTAGTTTCCAGCATTTTCAAATTTAGTTACTACAGTAGAATCTGAACCATATCTTCAAGGTTTTATCAAAAGTAACAAATGGTAGCAAGCTGAACCAAATACACACAAAGAGGAGCAAGCCAAATTCCAAGGAGACAGGTTTTGAGATTCACTGTAGTAGCAGTCCATTTAATAAACCAAATTATGCTCTGTTTCAGTCCCATTTTTGTACTGAACATGCTCCTAAAACCCAAAGGCAGTTAATAGTGCACGAACTAGACGTTTTGTGTAATCACTTGATGCAAACCAGGTTCATCAATTCTAACTGCAGCTAATATATATTACACCAAACAGAGGAATAAGATATTTCCATACATGAAAGTATCATCTCCTAATTGGATAGTTATATCTAAGTTTTCTCACATCAAGTGTAGAAAATTAGATAGATATATTTAGTTCTAATTGATGCAATTAGAGAATTAAGGCAAATAGATATAAACTGTGACACCCCACTCAAGATAATCTTAAGTTGAGATATCAAAACAATTCAAACTTAAATCTGAACCTGTTATACAAGCATTAAGCCCATAAAAATTTCTCCAAAAATATCAATAACCCTATTAGAACTTTTCCACACTTATCAAACACACATATAGCAACAAAATTCAAGCTTATCATCTCCTCAAAACATTAGATACAATTCATAGTTCAACTTCTTAACACTTGACAAAATGTATGCATGCTTCAAAACATCACGTCAGTGCTGACATATAACGGCACTAAAACCAATTATGTCTTTCACATGAACCCATCCCGTTATTTGAAGTAATTCTTCACTCCTAGTCCAAGCTTTACTTCTCACTTAACCCTGTCTAAGAGATAAAACACGGGGGTAAGTCCAAAGGACTTAGTGAGGAATATTATAAAAATGATTATAGAACCTTTCAAGGAAAGAGCATCTCAACAGTTTATAATTCAATAACGATACAAGTGCAAGAATGAATCAAGTAAGAACACATCATTATCCATCGGGGTACAAATACGAACAAACAATGCATAAAACAAATGCATTTCATTAGATCCAGACGAGACAATATCATCAGAACAAACAGACGAACAGATGGTAGATACCTAGGAATAGCCTAGCACATCACAGACAAACGGAAGGTAAATGCCCAGGAATAGCCCTAGCACATCACTAACAGACAGAAGACAAATGCCTAAGAATAGCCCTAGCACCTCACTGATGCTCAAGAATAGCCATGACACATCCCCCATACCTAGAAATAGCCCTAGCAAATGGCTGACAAACAAACGGACGGAAGATGCCTAGGAATAGCCCTAGCACATCACTGATGCTTAGAAATGGCCCTGACACATCGCCCATACCTACGAATAGCCCTAGCATATGGCTAACAAACAGACAAAAAATGCCTAAGAATAGCCTTAGCACATCACTAATGCACAAGAATAGCCCTGACACATCGCCTATACCTAGAAATAGCACTAGCATATGGCTGACAAATAGATGGATGGAAGATGCCTAAGAATAGCCCTAGCACATTGTTGGTGCTGAGGAATAGCCCTAAAACATCACCCATACCTAGGAATAACCCTATCATACACAGACTTACGAAATGAATACCTAGGGAATAGCCCCTAGCGTATCAAACTTACAGAACATATACCCAGGGAATAGCCCCTAGTGTACACAAAACAAAATACTCAAGGAATGGCTCTTGATGGATCTTACTTACAAACAAGTACAAGAATCAAGTACATTTGACACAAATGTTTAGCGGGTAATCCCTAGCGTATGTCCATAACCCGAACAAGCAAGTACAATTAAACCAACATGGCTATATAGAAACAGACAAGTATGCCAGCAAGGCATACGATAATAAAACAGTACAAGAACATGTACCGATTAGGAACATATACAAGACAAGACAAATAAGAGTTCTGGGCACCAAAACAAAAAAGTACACCTTAATAGAGTGAAAACGAGTACTAACCTACACAAGGGTTTACAAGTTAAATAACAGATCAAGAACGAGTACACAATCAAGTGTAGATTTCAAGCAATTTACAACCAAGTACAGCTAAGCAAGTTAAATCCACACAAGGATTTTATCACAAAAGCATATAGATATAACAAGGCTAGGATAGCAGACCCTCACAGAGGTGTAACAATTCAAGAGTAAGCTTAAACAAAGCAATACCCCAAAGTGGGAGCCTCTCACCTCTTTCAATCTCAAAGAAAGCCATCGCAATCTGCCATCTACCGGTCCGCCAGACCCACTTCCACTTCACCTAACCAAAATAGTAATATTACAATCAAAATCCATATTTAACTCTCAATACATCATCATCATGCTTATCATTAACCCCAAATTCATTAAATAATCATATAACATGATAGTTTAAAGCTTAAATTACACTATCGACCTAATGACAACCAATAAGATCGATTATTTTCAAATTAATCCCAGTTTCATATCAAGTCAAATATCTAAGCAATAACTAATTCTTAAATACATAATCCTTCTTGCCATATCATCCAAAATTCACACTAATGGTCCAGAATACTATTACTTGGTTTTAAATCCATAAATCTACAAGTTAAGGTCCAACTCCTTTATTATTAACTCCAATTTATCACAAATCATAACAATATCTGGGTCCACTGACTTATATATAAATATACTCCTTGCTTAGGGATCTCAACCATTCATCACCATTATCCTCACAGCATAAAACAAGCTTCAATTAACAAGGTACAACATATACATGTACATACATATCAAGGTACAACCAGCTAAAACTTAATTCATCACCCTCTATTACCCAAAAATGCTCAACGAGGCCTTGGAATCACAAACCAAGAGCACTACTGCGATCATTAGAATGAGGAGAAAAAACTATGTAGAAGTTGCCGGAGTGTCACTAACCACCACTGCTGGAAAATCCTGCCACCACCACCAAAATATTCCTCTCGAGTTCCTAATTCCGAATATCTACTCTGTTCCAAGTTTTAACGCCAAGGAGGCCCTCAAATTCCACTCCAAAGCCATTCCGTTGTCACCACCTTTCACCACCGCATGTTTTTCTTCGTTCTCCGACACCTCCACTGTACCAATCACCCATGCAAGGCTTCCACAGGGATCCTCTCCCTCAGCTCTTCCTAACCATGGCTTCAAACGTGGATTTGACCGCTGAAAAATCACAAACCCATCAACCACCGTGAAACACCACTCTTGGTCTCCTCTCGCGGTGGCTCATATGTGGGTGTTCAGCCATGCCTGGTGGTGCTACCGTGTTGCTGGAGGTGTAGGGAGAAAGCTGGTTGGTTTGGATGGTGCAAATGATTGCCCGTGGAAGCTCGCCGGGAATGGTCATAAACGCTGTTGTAGGAGGAAAAGAAAGAAGGAAAAGGAAAAAGGAAGAGGAATAATGAAGAAAAATAAATTTTGCCAAGTGTTTAAAAATTAAATTTTCCAAAATTATACATTGACCCCTACCTAGGTTTTTAAGTTACACAATTAGGTCTCCAAGGTTTGGTCCTCCTTCAATCAAGCCCCTAGAAAACTTTAATGCATAGGATCAAGCCCTTTGACCACATTTATTTACCATGCAACCCCAAAAATCTGTTAAAAAGTCCAAATCAAGTCTTGATAAATAGTAAATTGACCCCCAAAACTTTCTAAAATCTTCCAATAAAGTCCTTTTCAATTATTTTTGAGCATTAAAATCCGATCAATAATTCTCTTAATTTCTAAATTATTATTTCTGAAAATACTAAATTTCAAGGGTGTTACATAAACACTTAGGTATTATACACACTTAAAAAAGACTATGCATGCAATATTTTCTAGTAGAGACGAAAAATGAAATCTTTTAAGTTGATTTTCTCTTTTTGAAATTACAAAAAATATGAGACATGCAAGCAAGCGCCAGATTGGCTACTTACACTTATCAGTTTAATTGCGGACAACTTATTTAAACTAAATCAGCATGCTTGCACTCTAATAAATTTTTATTATAAATATAATAACTAATTTAAAATGAGAACTCCAACAAAGTCAACAAACATAACAAAATAGCTCTCCACGATCCACCTTATATGAAGATTAGAACTTTGATTAAAAGATGGCCTACAAACTTGCACCACGCAATAGCTACTTGTAGCTTGCAATATCCAAGGACCAGTTGATAAAATTGATGTCTTTCTACTATGAAGAAGTTAAAGGCATCAAGTCTTGGGAGGATGCCATCAATGATGAAATGGAGGCTGTAACGAAAATGAGACACCGACACGGGATATTTGATCTAGAACTTCGAAGAATGCAACCTATCACTTGTAAATTACTACTACAAGCATAAAAGCAATGTAGGCCAAAGTATTGATCGAGGCTAGTTGCTCTATGGATTTGCTCAAAATATATGGAGAAGAATATGAGGACTTTAGAACTAGAGCAGAAGTGGAGGATCTCTCTGCCACATGTTTTATCTTCTGCAAACTATGCTCTTCACGTTTTAAGCTTTATCTAAAACGCAGTCCACGTTTTAAGCTTGATCTAAAACCCAAACCTCTTTCTAATTGAAGAACTATTCTTTATTTCAAAAGGGAAATTGCAATAGATTTTCTGGCAGATGCTAGTTAATAACTTTTACTTGGTTTTATTTTTATTTTCACTTGAAACAAAAAATAATCTATCTCATCAACTGTACTCCCATCCCATGCAATGCATAAGCTTAAATAACACAGGGTGAAAAAACTCAAATTGCCGCTACCTACTAATATGAATTTGCCACTAATCATAGCAGAAAAGTAGAGAAAATGGTGTTAATTTGTCACCAATTGCTCTTTGTTTCCCCTTAAATAATGAGGAAAAAAATGATACATCAATTTATTTTCTTTTTTTTTTCACTCTTTTCCTCACCATATCCACATCTAGCTAGAGCCTCATTAATCTTTAATAATCGAAGACAAAAACAAGTAGATAGACAAATGTGTGCTACACACCAAAATTGCTGGCTAGAATATGACTACCAAGACTTAATTAATGCCATAATTAGGGAAAAATCAAGTTCAAATTACCATGATTAAGCAGTTTGTTATGATTTGTAACATAGACAGTCTCGTTCTGGGCTGTGGTTGATCTCCTATTCGAAGATAAAACTGGACTCAACTGCACCAAACTAGGATCTGCAATACAATAATCAAATCAATAATAATATCCAGGTATCCAAGTCAAAAATTTAAAGCCTTAAATGCCCAAAAACAGCCTCCAATAGAAATTGCATAATTACTAATTTGTTGTCCCTAATTATAAGCCAAAAGGGAAAGTTTATGTTGAACACCGTGAGCAAGCAGTAACATGTTTGGTAAACAGTGAGCGAGCGGGCAGAAGCTGTGAGTGAGCAACAGTGATGGTCAGTGATTGGTGAGTGACCAAGCAATTGCAATTGAGTGAGCGAGTGGTGAGTGAGGTGAATGACCAGGAACAAAAGAGGGAGGAAAATGTGAAATTTGGATGGTGTACAGTAAGCGAGCGAGTGGTGGTGGTAAGCAAGTGATGGTGAGTGAGCGAGCGAGCGAGGTGTCCGGTGCCAGTAAATGGTGAACAGTGTGGGAGTAACAGGCAATGAGTGAGGTGAGTGAGCGGGAAGAAAAATGGGTGGAAAATGTGAAATGTACTAAAGCCCTAGGTAATATAAAGAAAAATAAATTTTATTTGTTTATATAAATATTGTTAGAAAACTTAGCATTGTCCTCTTGATAGTCAGCTATCGCTGGTCCCTTGTTTTACACCCAAAATCCAACTTTGAATTCTAGAATCTACAAAAAAATTTTAAGGAATTTTAGAGACATAAACTAAATAAAATAAAAAAATAACAAAATTATAATTGATTAGTAACCTTAGAATGGTCAGTCACTAATTATTGACCCCAGATTTATTTTTTGTATTTTTATTTCTCTAATTTATTCTACTTTTTTCATTTTTCATATATTATATAAACATATTTATAAATATATAATGTATATACAAAAATAGAGTATATTTATGTATATATTTTATGTTAAATATATATTATACTATAAAAGTACTAAAGGGTTTGCTAAAGTTTTATGTCATGTACTTCTCCACCACACCACCATATTGTATATATTATATATTGATAAATATATGTATATGTATATAATATACATATTTAGATATAATATATACAAGAATGAAAAAATAGAATAAATTACAGGAAAAAAATACAAAAACTAAAATTTAGCTTTTAAATTTAAAAGGGATGAAAGAAAATATATGAAAATATACTTAAAAATAAATAAATTAAATTGAAGATATATGATGTAATTAAGGATAACATAGTCTTTATATATTAAAATTAGAATTAAATTGAAGCAAATCAAGAGCAGAAAGCAGTGTACATAATTATCAAAACACGATAAGATTTTTTGCCTATTTTTTTCACAAGGGTTTTTCTTGCCCTTTTCCACTTTCATAAGGGGTAAAATACAATTTTTTCTTTAAAAAGAAAATAAGAAAAATTGACATAAGAACTAAAGTGGAACATAAAACCTTAAATTGGGACTAAAGTGGAACATGAAACCTTAGATTGACAATTTTTCCCTTAAAAGTCAAAATTGATCAATTTTCCTATCAAATACCATTGGAAAGTGGTTTTGAGGATTAAAATGAAACAATATATTAATGTTAGGGACTAAAAGATGAACTTTGAAAAATTGAGGACTAAAGTAATTCTAAAGTAAAACTTTAAGGACTAATTATGTGATTTGCTCAAATTTATAAATGGGTATTTATAGTACAAGACAATAGCATGAATATAGAATGTCGAAATGGCAATTAACCTAATGCGATTGATGCTATCTTTACATTATATTTAATGTGATTGCCTGCGTAGACTTGATTTCACTTCATCGATAGTAATGGAGCCCCAAACTCGTTGTCACATTGAACTCAATAGTTGAGCTTGATTGGGCCAAATTCTATAGGAGATCATGCAGACGTGTTGACCTAATGGTTTGTGCCAATCAATAAATAGACAAATCTCATGGAGTTCAAGACTTTGATTTTCTATATGAGACATTAATTATACAATGGTTGCTTAATAGAAAATTCTAGATTGCGTGGCTTGAAGACGACCAATTTGAATGCAAGATCAACCTTAGGATGGTTGATGTTGAGAATGATCATGGGGAGATTGCACAAGGAAAAGGCTAGCTAGCATGCCATGAGCCCATTGAAACTAGTGCAAACTCTCACTTATCAACTAATATACTTTTATTTTTTTATTAATTAATTATGTTAATTCATCTTATAATCTAATATAAAAGAAATTAACTTTTGTCTAAATTATTTATACAAAAAAAATGGAAAGAGGAGCTAAAATTTGGAAGGAATAAAAAAAATGAATGAAATTCATTTTGGAGGGAATCAAATTTTTGAAAGAAATTAAATTAAATTGCTATGTGGAACTAATAAAAAAAAAGAATTGTTAGCTTTTAATCTCTCCTAAATTTTGGCAAGAATACAAAGTTGGAGGGAAACTAAATTACATTGTCATCTAAAATTGGTAACAAAAGAATTGGTTACTATTTGTATTCAACCAACTTTGTGAATCAATACATTTTTGGCAGGAATGTAAATTCAATGTTTTAGAAAATTGGCAAGTAGAAAAATTATTATCACAGGTGAATACCTATTCTTAAAAAGAAATTAATTGAAGCCCACAAAGAAGTCTAATTCAGTAATGTGGCACCCTACTCAAGATAATCCATAACCTAAAGTGCCATGAATTCAAGCTTGAACTATAATTCAAATGATAACTAGGGAATCCAGAATTTAAAGAAACTCAGAGGAAAGCAATTCACACTAATCCAAAAGATCGCTTCATGGAGCAAAATATGTACAAACCAAGTATCATTGATTCAAATACAAACATTTACATAACATCCTTTAGTTAACTGTCTTGATTATGTGTATTCTATATGTACAATCATAACACCTAATCGATTACAAAATAAACTTTCCAAGCCACCATAAGCTCCTGCTTCTCACTTAGTCCTATCTGGGAAAAATAAGGAACAGCAAAAGGAGCAAGTGCTAAGGACTTAGTGAGGGAAACAAAATGTTAGGATTCAAAGGAAAACTATTAAGACACAACAATCAGTAAATAGATTTAGCAATAGGTAAGACTTTTTAGATCGAATTAATTATGTAACATAGTACACATGATAACAAGTTTAATAGGCTATTGGTCTTTCTGACCTTATTACTCCCAGATTAATGGTTAACCACTAATAATGGGCATTGGTATAGCATAACAAGATTTTCATATCGCTCCATTGCTCAAGCACTTAGCTTGGCATGTGACAACTTGTCATGCGGCATGGCCGATCACATGTTAGATCCTATCACTCACAGTTTGCTACCTCCAGCTACTTATGAGTTAAGATCGTAAGTAGGTGCTAGCTAGAAGATATGTCTCAGTTGGTCCATTCTACTTGGCCATCTTTCAAACCTTACCCCAAGCTCAACCACCATGGTGTCCCTCTAAGTAATAACTGCCCATGGCATCCCATGGGTTGATAAAATATAATGCCAATAAATAATAATTTAACCTTTAAAGCAATAAACATGTATATAACAAGCTACAAGATTGGAACAATCAATATATTCAGTACACCGGCTGGTAAGGTTGTTTCGAAATTTCAAGAAAGTCAACAAAGAAAATTCGACAAGGTATTAGATTGGCAAGATCTCTTTAACAGCAAACACATTTACGAGAAGCTAACAATAAACACAAGGTTAGCCGGCAAGGCTGTGGGCTACAAGGGACAAAAATAAATTTCATAATAAGAGTTTTGGGTTCCAGAACAAAAACATTCAATTCTTTAACAGCAACCAGAGTTAACAAAAGAAACCCTCATGGTGATTTATGAAACATGTACACATAACACAAGTTATTCAAAACAATTGACGATTTCAACAATCGAAGTCCATATTTTTCTTAAAAGAAAGGCACACTGAATGCTCACTGGGGTTTATAAAGCAAAGACCAGAGTGATAAACCCTCACCTCAATAGCCTCATAAATGCGGTCATAGCCTACTGATCTGCAATTTCCTACTCCTCGTTACCTAATCGAAAGAACAAGTTCACTATCAAAATCCTCATTTTGACTCTGTAATCATAATTATACTATTAACATCTAAAATTACTAATTACTCAATTTATACAGTAGTTTTAGAGTTTGGTTGATATCATTGGTATAAGACATGCTAATTACGTCTTATTATAGAAATATTTACAAGTTTTGTATCGATTCTAGTAAAGAAATACAATCTGGTCCTAAATTACATATTCAACCTCGAAATATTATGCCAAAAATCAATATTAACAGTCTAATCATCTTAAATAATCCAATTATTGCTACTTAGGTTTCAATTCCATAAAATCCACAAATTTAAGGTTTAAACCCTTTAATTAACTCAATCAACCCAAATTATCATATAATAATTCGAATCCAAGCCCACTAAGCTATATCCTAATCAATGCATAAGTAATATATATACAAATCATATATTAATTTCTTCCTTTCTTAACATAATCTAAGGTTCAATATGAAATAACGATATAAAGCTTAAATTCCAATGTCCAGTCATTTACCTAAAAATCCTTATCAGAACTTTGAAAGCACAAACCAATTACACTACCACGATCGTCGTGACAAGCTGAAGAGACTATCTCAGCTCCGTCGGCGCTGCGCTACCATCCACCACCGCTAGAGATAGTTAACAACACCACTAAAAGGTACACGTCTACTCAAAAAACACTATGCCCACTTCAATTTTTCCTTTCACCATTGAATTGAGGGTTAATTAGCCAAAAAAACCCAACTAGGTCTCAACTCGCCGCCACACCTGATTCTGCTTCACCGATCATCGATTTGCAAAATTGAAGCCACCAACTTGTCCATTAAGTTGAACTCATCAAGACCTACTTCTTGGTCACATCCAGTAATCACTAGAGACAAGCTACCTTTCATAGCTGCCGTATGCCACCTTCGGCTCCTAATTTCTGAGAGAGCTGTTGACCAAAATGGGTTGTATGTGGGGTTAACGTGATCTTGGTGAAGAGGGAAAATGGTTGGTTGGCTTAGTTTTTTGAAGTGGTTATCCTTAATGAAGTTGTTAGAGAGGTGAGGAAGAGAGGTGTGGGTAGAGAAATGAAGAAAAAAAAAGGAGGGAAATTGATATATGTAATCCTATTTTTGAAAATTAGATGTTGGCCTCCAAATCTTTGACTCAGTCCTCAATTGAGTCCTCCAGAAAGTTGCAAAACCTCAATTCCACCCTTAGATTATGTTAGTGCCTGACACTCATCCCTTTAACCAAAAGAAGTTCTATGCAAACCCCCAAAACAATTTGAATGTGGTATAATCAAGTCTCGTCTATTTACAAATTAACCCTAAAACTTTTAAAGAAATTAAATAATCAAAAATTCATAAAAAGAAAATAATAATAATATAAAATTAGTACCAATCATGAAATATCTAGGGGTGTTACAAACCTCATCCTCTTAAAAGAATCTAATCCCCAAATTCTTACTTGAATATTGGAAGAGTTCAAGATATTGTTGGTACATGAGATCTTCTCTTTCCCTTGTTGCTTCTTCTACATTATGGTTGCACCACAATACCTTTACTTGAGGTATCCTACAATTTCTATGCTCTCAAAATGTTTTATCTAGGATACAAATTGGTTGTTCTTCGTACATCATATCACCTTTCAATTGTTTGAGCTCATATGATATGACATGAGAAGGATTAGGGTAGTACTTTTGAAGTTGTGACACAAAAAAGACATCATAAATTCCTGACAAGTCCTGGGGATGCACCAAATGGTAAGCTATTGGTCTAATTCTTTCACTTATCTCGTAAAGTCCAACATATCCAGACTAAGCTTTCTAGCTTTCCCAATTCTTCTAACCCCTTTCTTCAGAGATACTTTGAGAAACACCTGATAACCAACTTTAAATTATAAATCCTTCCTTCTTCTATCCACATAACTCTTTCGTCAATCTTAGGCAGCTTCTATTCTCTACTTAATTATTTGTACTTTTTTGACAGCGTCTTAGATTAGTTCAGGCCTCATAGTCTTTGAAGCCTTATTAGTGCCACTTTGTACTCTTCCCATTCCCAATGTAATGATAATCGACATTTTCTGACTTACAGTACTTTGTAAGGTGCCATTTAAATGGCAGATTGATAATTGTTATTATAAGCAAATTCTATCAAAGGAAGGTGTTTGTTCCTGCTCTCTCTAAAATCTAAGATACAAGCCCTAGCATATCTTTTAATATCCAAATGACCTTTTCTGACTAGCCATCAATCTGAGGATGGGTGGCAAAGCTAAATTGTAACCTTATTCCTAGGTGTCTCTGTAAACTTTTCCAAAGTCTCAAAGTGAACTTTAAGTCTCGATCAGATATAATACTGATCAAAAATTTGTGTAATCTGACAATCTCCCTAATATATAGTTCTGCTAGTTTTTCAACCTTGTAGTCTACTTCGAGTGGTAGAAAATATGCTGACTTTGTTAAATGATCCAGTATCACCTAGATACTATCATATCCCCCTCTAGCCATTGGTAGACCAATCACAAAGTTCATGGTTACCTGTTCCTATTTCTAGTCAAGGACTGGAAGTGGTTGTAACAAATCTAATGGTCGCTAGTGTTCTGCTTTCACTAACTAGTAGGTCAAGCATTTTTACACATAGTTTACTACATCCTTCTTCATCCCATTCTACCATAATTGTCTTTTTAAGTCTTGATATATCTTAATTCCTCCCAAGTGTACTGGATATCTTGCTTTGTGTGTCTCTTCCAATATCTTTCCTTTTATCTCTGTATGCACACATATTCTCTAATGGAATAAAAAAGTGCCTTGATCATCTATATTGAATTTGGGTTTTTCAAGACTCCCAACTGCTTCTTTTGTTTCAATATTTAACTATCATTGACTTGAGCTTGTCATATCTCATCATATAGCTCTAGTTGTACTTTTACTCGTATGATCCAACCTCATTGTTTCATCTTGATCACCACATTTGCTCTAGGACTTTTTGGTGTATCTTTTTCTATATGTGGGCTATTTTAGCCTTTTGGCTCAGTATATCTCTTATTATATTCGCCATTCTTAGGTGGTAGATGATAGAGAAGTCATAGTCCTCTAGAAATTCCATCCATCTTCACTGTTGCATATTCAAGTCCTTTTGGGACTGTAAATACTTAAGGCTCTTATGATTAGTGCATATCTCAAGCATAGCTCCATAAAGGTAATGCCTCCATTTTGTTATGCCAAAAATTACTGTAACTAACTCCAAATCATGAGTTGGGTAGTTCTCCTTATGTAGTTTTAATTTTCTAGATGCATAGGCAATAACTCACCCCTCTTGTATCAATAAACATCTAAGCCCTTCTTTAGAAGTATCAGTGTATACGACAAATCTTTCCAATCCTTCTAGAAGGGCCAAAATTGGAGTTATTGTCAATCTATTCTTCAGTTCTTTGAAGCTCTTTAACAATGATCATCCCAGTTAAATAGTTGATTTTCCTAGGTTAATTTAGTCAACGAGCCAACTATTTTAGAAAAGTCTTGCACAAATCTTCATAGTGGCCAACAAGTCCCAAGAAACTGTAAACTTCCATTATAATTTCAAGTCTTTTGGAGTTAACTATCACTTCTATCTTAGAGAGATTAACCTCTATCCCATCTTAGGATATAATGTGTCCTAGAAATGCCACTTTTTCTATCCAAAACTCACACTTACTAAATTTGGCATACAACTAATGCTCCTTAGAGTTTTGAGAACTAAGTGTAAGTGCTTTACATGTTCTTCTCTAGTCTTTCAGAAAACTAAAATGCCATCTATAAAGATGACCACAAATTGGTTCAGATATAGTCAAAACACCCGATGCATCAAATCCATAAATGCTACTGTAGCCTTGGTTAGAGCAAACGACATTACTACAAATTCATAATGACCATATCGAGAGTTAAATGCAGTCTTCGAGAAATCTTTTTTTCTAATTTTCAATAGTTAATACCCTTATCTCAAATCTAACTTTGAAAAAATTGTAGCAGATTGTAAAAGATCAAACAATTCCTCCATATGTGGCAGGGGGTATTTTTTCTTGATTGTAACTTTATTTAACTCCCAGTAATCAATGTATATCCTTTGGAATCCATCTTTTTTCTTAACAAACAATACCAGGGCTCCCAAGGAAAATTACTAGGTCTTACAAATTTATTTTTCAATAGCTCCTAAAGTTGATTTTTAGCACTTTGAGCTCTACATATGTCATCTGATAAGAAGTTTTGGGGAAAAGCGCAGCCCTTGCAAGGGTGTGAATTACAAATTCTATCTCTTAGTTAAGAGGTAATGAGCTCAACGTTTTCAAAAACACTTGTGGATACTCCACTACCACTTCTACCTCCTCAATTTTATCTATATCTTGGGGCCTATTAATAAGATATGTCAAGAATCTTTGTCCAGTTTTCCTCAAAATCTTCCTGGCCTCTAGTGTGGATATGATTGGTATCGGGGATGTGCCATCTACAGAATGACATGTTGGTATTGGTATTGGTATCTTATCCCCGAGAGTACTGCACTTTGTGTAACAATTCACCTATCCTTGATGTGTTTATATAGCCAATGTATTCCAAGAATCAAATCATATCCTTTTATAGGCATTTGTACAAGATTTTCTAGATATATTCCATCCCCAATCATAACTAGGCAATCTCAATACATGATGTCTATCATTAACCTTATTCCTAAAGGTGTCTAAACTTCCTAAGGGCGTACAAGATTGGTGAGCCATGATTTCGGGTTGCATATTTAATTTTCCAAATAAAGTTGTAGAAATGAAATAATGAGAACCACCAAGATCAAACAAGGCATTTCCATTAATTCTAAAAATAGAATTCATACTTTCAACCACTTCATAAGGATTGAGTGCTTCTTCTTTAGTCAGAGCATATACACATGATCATATTTTAAGCTTCATATTAGTGTCTGCAACTTGTTTCCCTTTTCCTATGGGAGCAAGCTTTCCTCAATTTGGGCAATCCTTGAATAGGTACTGATCACTGCCACAAACTACATATCTGCCCTACTTTTCCCAACATTCTAAATCTTCATGGTCTGGTTTTCCACAAAATTCACATGTCTTTTGTGCTGGATCCATGGCTCCACCAGCTTGATAAACCTGCTGGTTAATGCCCCCAATCTATAACATTGGCTGCTTTTTCTTGGGGTTGTTCTGCCTACCAGGTGGTGACCTCCCCTTTTGCCCTTTATCTTCAATCTTTTTGATCTCCTATAGATCTTATTCTATCTATAGTACTTTACTCACCACATAGTTGAAGCTCAATAGAATGCAGGCCTACCTAAGTTTTAGCCATAATCCTTCTATAAATTTGCAAGCTTGTCACTCATCATCTGCAAATATGTGGGTTTCATACTAAATTAATTGGCTAAATGTGCCTTCATACTAACTAATGAATGATGTTCCCTGGATTAATTCCATGAATTTCCTTTCCCTAGCATGCTTGGTCACCATTGATATATATTTTTCCATAAACTCCTAGGTGAAGTTTTTCCAAGTTCGAGGACCTACTTCCAAGGTCCACTTACAATCAATCATTTTCCACCAATTATGTTCAAGACCTTCTAATAGAAATGTAGCATATCAAATCTTTTGCTTATCTGGGTAATGTAGGGTTCCAAATATCTTTTCTAAGTTTTCAACCCACATCTCAGCCTTTTTGTTATTAGGTTCCCCTCGGAATTTTAGGGGTTGCAAGTGGAGAAATCACTCTAAGGTTGGTCTTTTGTAGGATCTTTAAAATTCCCTACTCGATCACCCTCTACCTGTTGTTAGCAAAATTGCATAAATTGTTACACATTTGAAAGATAGGCTCTGTTGGTTGGCCGACATCTGGTTGAATAGCCTGAGGGGTCTATGAAACCTCTTTCTCTAGCAGAGTTTGTTGATCAGTTGGTGCTCTCTACCCAGGAACACGCTGTGCAATAGCCCATATATTGAGTCGTCTCTCTCTCCCTTGCCAACCTATTCAAGGTGGGTGAGGTATATGAGAACCTTCATAGGAGGCCATTATCTTTTCTAAATCATCCTTGATTTCTTCTCAACTTGTTGTAGTCAAAATTATACAATGACATCTAAAGTTAGCATCAAAATTTTGATCTTTCAAATATAATTATAAGGTATTTGCCAATTTAAACCAAGTTTACTATAACAAAAGTTAAATCATTAAAGGTCTACATAAAAACTTTCATTGCCACTCTAATCTCATCCATAATCCTTTCTTAACCACAAAGGGATTTTCAAACACATACAAGATAACCAAGGTTCCCTTTTCAATCTAAAGTCTAATCTTCAATTTTTGGAAGTGAAAACTACAGACTAGTCGAGTATCCCAAGTAAAATCCTCTACTTCCTACAAACTTGTCATGTACCCTCTTAACACCCATTCACTTAGGTCATCATCAAACCTAGGATCAAATACTATCTCTATGGTTCCCCACTCAAGATAACCCCTAAGCTGAGGTGCCACCAATTCAAGCATGAAATATAATTCAAATGATAACTAGGGAATCTAGAACTTAGCTAAACTCAGAGAAAGGTAATTCACACTAGCCCAAAAGATCACTTCATAGAGCAAAACATGTACAAACCAAGTATCTTTGGTTTAAATACAAACATTGACATAATATCCCTTAGTTAACCATCTAGATCAAGTGTATTCTAATGTATAATCATAACACCTAATCTATTACAAAATAAACTTTCTAGGCCACCATAAGCTCCTACTTCTCACTTAGTCTTGTTTGGGAAAAATAAAGAACAACAAAGGGGGTAAGTACTAAAGACTTAGAGAGGGAAAAGAAAATCTTAGGATTCAAGGGAAAACTATTAAGACACAACAATTATTAAACAAATTCGGTAACAAGCAAAACTTTTTAGAACAAATCAACAACGTAACATAGTAAACATGATAACAAGTTTAAGAGGCTATTGGTCATTCCAACCTTATTATTCCCATATCAATGTGTAAATGCTAATATCAGGCACCGGTATAGCATACAAGATTCCCTTATCATTCCATTGTTCGAGCACTCAACTCGACACATAACAACTTGTCATATGGCATGGCCAGTCACATATCGAATCTTGCCACCACAATACACTACCTCTAGTGTAACACCCCTGAAATTTGAAATTTTTGAAAAATAAAGATATAGAATTCAAGATATTGATTGGTTGGATTTTATGGCTCAAAAAATAAATAAAAAGAACTCGATTGTAAGAAAATGAAAAGTTTTAGGGTCAATTTGAAAGGTTGAGAATGCCTAATTGAGCAAACTTCTAAAGGTTTTGGGGTTGTGTGGTAGTTTTCAAGTCAACTGGGTCACAACCATATTTTTAATTAATTAGCAAGACTCAATTGAATGAACTTATACACTTCTAGGGGTCAATTTAGTAATTCAAAAAGTCCCCTATAAATATCACATTTTTACATTTCCACTCTCATTTCTTCTTCTTTTTCTTCTTTGCGGCCACCTTCTCTCCTACCATCAGAGATTTTTTCAACAACCGTTAATTCCCAAAACCAAGCTGACCATCTCTTTCCCCTTACTCCCAACATTTGATACCTCATGCACACACTTATCACTAGTGGACCACCAAAACTGTGAGGTTGAAATTTTACTACGGCGGCAAGTGATGGATGGTAGTGGAGTAGTGGTTAAAACTTATTTTTGGGCGGTGATTCTTGAAGAGGGCAGCTAAGGGAATGTTTTAGTATATTGGGTTGAGGATTTAGATCACTATCGACAATGAGAGATAAGGAAATCGAGGCAGTGGCGGGTAGTAGTGGTAAGGCTTCTGAAGCTCAATTGGTGGTGCTACATATAGCAAAACATGAAATTAATTGTAGAATTTGGTGGAAAGGCAACTTTTGGTGGTGGTTTTGGTATACTCCAGTGGCAAGGGCACTGAGACAATAACTCCATCTTATCATGAGATAGCATTCGTGGTATTGGGGCTTTGATAATCAAATTAGGGGTAAAGCTTGGAATTATAGTTGATATTTTATACTATAATTATCCTTATAGATCTGAATTTATATTGTTATCTGATAATCTTGGGATAATTAAGTTTAAAATGTGAAAAAAAATCCTAATTTATGGATTTGGGACCTAAGTAGCAATATTTAGGTTAATTAAGATGATATGGAACCAAGATTTGGGTCATGCATGTACCATTACAAGTTTAGTGAACTTGAATTTATATTATCATATAACAAATTTGGATAATTGAGTTAATTAAGCGATTACACCCTAATTTTGTAAATCTAAGACCTGAAGTGATAAAATTGAGTTACTAAGAATAATTGGACTGTTATTATTAATTTGGCACAATGTCGCAAGGTTATTTGATAATTAAGGATCCAATTATATTCTTTTATTGAAATCAGCATTATTACTATGTCTTTATCAAGGCTATCAATTTAGCCAATTAAGTATCAATTTTAGACCATTATTTGTATAAATGTGATTATATGGTTGAATGAGGCTCTTAACTATGATGCAATCTTTTAGATTGGGTGATGAAAAAATAGGTCCCATGAACTAATAGTTGGTGATTGCAATTTTCTGAGACTACGAAGGTAAAGGTCTATCATTTTAGCCTTATTTATTTCTATTGGTTCTTGTGGAAAAACCCCTATGAAGGTTAAATGTGCTTGAACTATACCTGCTCATATTTATTGAAATCTATAATTGATTATGTTCTTGCTTGTGATCTATTAAATGATTTGTATACCTCTATGAGGGTTAGTACTTGATTGTCCCCTAATATGAGTTTGTTTTTGTTCATTCTGTCATCCAAAATTTTCTATTGTTATCTAATTCATACTTGTTTCTATTCGGTACATATTATTGTCCTGTTATTTATCTCAATCAGTACTCGTTATTGTTCTGTTACCTGTTCCCATCCTATATTCATATTGAATGTCTTGTAGGCACACTTACTTGTTCATACCTTGTTATCCAGCCGTGATAGCTTAATTGTACTTGTTAATTATTATTGTTTTACCTTGTCGACATATCTATACATGTTATTTGCTACCTTGCTAGCTTATTTGTTTATCTGGTATTGGCAATATTCTAGGGACTACCCCCTGGGCATCTTCTCATATTGCTAATTAAAACTCGTTAATTATTCAGAACTTTGACTGACCAAAGGCCTAACTTGGTGAAATGACTGGATATATGGAACACGTTATGCAGTCTGCATAGGTGTCAATGGTATGCTATGAATTTCCTCTTAGGCATCTACTGTGCACTAGGAATTTTCCTCTAGGCATCATAGTGTGCCATATAATTTGTATGGGCATATATTATATACCAAGCTATCACGCTATGGTAAAAGTACTTAATTGAGAGTCTATTGATTGCTTGCAACTAATCTTGATTGTTCAGGCTGAATGAGCCGACAGCGATACCTCCCGTAATAAACCAGTTGAGTTGGCCAACGATGATAGCTTCCATAGTCATCTGATTGAGTTGGCCAATGGCAATACCTCCCATAGTAAATCGGTTGAATTAGCTCGATCGTTCGAGCCGACAGTAACCACTTGCCTAACTGTATCTTGACTACCTATAATTTGATCTTGACTGTCTGTTTCTTGATATGTTCCTAATTGGCTGTTAATTTATGATTTGTTAAGTTGACTCTTCCTCGACAAATCCCTATTGTTTATTATTGAAATTATCCCTCACTAAGTTCTTTAGACTTAAGCCCCATTTTATCCTTACTTTTCTCAGATAGGATTAAGTGAAGGATACAAATTTTTTGGCTTAGGTTGAAGAGCATATGCTTTGTAATAGAACAGATGCTTATTGGTATATATAGGCCCTATTGACAGTCTTGTTAGTTAAATTTAAGACTAAATTGAATAGCATCCCAACTAGAGGTTATCCCGCGTGGGGTGCCACATCCAGCTGCCTTTGAGTTAGGATAATAAATGGGTGCTAGCCAAAATATATGTCTCCACCAACCTATTTTGCCCCACCATCTTTCGAACCAAGTCCTAGGCCCTACCCCATGGCATCCCATGGGTTGATAAAATATAATGCCAATATATAAGAATTTAACCTTTAAAGTAATAAACATATATATAACAAGGTATGAGACAAACAATCAATATATTCAGTATACCAGCTAGCAAGGCCATTTTGGGATTTCAAGGTAAGTCAACAAAGAAAATTTGACAAGGCATTAGATTAGCAAGAACTCTTTAATAGCAAAAACATTTATAAGAAGATAACAATGAACATGGGGTTAGCCAACAAGGTTGTGGGGTACAACGAACCAAAAAACAAATTTCATAATAAGAGTACTGGGCACAAGAATAGAAACAAGCAATTCTTTTAACAACAACCAGAGTTAATGAAATAAAACCTCACAAGGGCTTATGAAACAAGTATCGATAACACAAGGTATTCAAAATAATTAAATATTTCAACAATTGAAGTCCATATTTTTTCCAAAAGAAAGGTACACTAAACCGGGTTTATAAAGCAAAGACCAAAGTGGTAAACCTTCACCTCAATAGCCTCAGAAATGTGGTCACAACCTACTGGTCTACAATTTCCTGCTCCTCGTACCTAACTAAAAAAATGAGTTCACTGTCAAAATCTCATTTTGATCCTATAATCATAATTATACTATTAACATCTGAAATCACTAATTACTCTATTAATACAGTAGTTTTAGAGTTCAGTTAGTATTATTGGTATAGGACGTGCTAATTACGTTGTTATTACAAAAATATTTATGGGTTTTGTATCAATTCCAGTAAAGTAATACAATTAGATCCTAAATTACGTATTCAACCTCGCAATTTTATGCCAAAAATCAATATTAACAATCCAATCATCTTAAATAATTCAATTATTGCCACTTATATTTTAATTCCATAAAATCCACAAAATTAAGGTTTTGATCCTTTAATTAACTCAATTAACCCATATTATCATATAATAATTTGAATCCGGGCCCACTAAGCTATATTCTAATCCATGCATGAGGAATATATATACAAATCATATATTAATTTCTTCCTTTCTTAACAAAATACAAGGTTCGGTGTCAAATAATGACACAAAGCTTAAACTCAAACTCCCAATCATTTACCCAAAAGTCCTTATTAGAACTTCAAAACCACGAACCAATTACACCACCACGATCGTTGCAATGATCTAAAGAAACTATCTCAACTCCACCGATACGCTATTGCCACTGTGTCGCCATTTGCCACCTCTAGAGACAGTCAACAACACCACCAAAAGGTACACCTCTACTCAAAAAATATAATTCCCACTTCAATTTTTCTTTTCACCACCAAATTGAGGGTCAATTAGTTGAAAAACCCAACAAGGTCTCAACTCGCCGCTGCGCCCGATTTTGCTACGCCAGTCACCAATTCTCAAAACTAATGCCACCAACTTGTTCACTGAGCTAAACTTGTCAAGACCTATACCTTGGCCTCGTCCAACAATCACCAGAGACAAGCTATCCTTCACCGCCACTGTGTGCCACCATTGGCTCCAAGTTTCTCAATGAGCTGCTAGCCAAAATGGGTTGTAGGTGAGGTTAACATGATCTTGATGAGGAGGAAAAATAGTTGATTGACTTAGTTTTCTGAAGTGGCCCATTGCCAAAGAGGTGAGGAAGAAGGGTGCGGGTGGAGAAATGAAGAAAAATGGAAGGGGGGAATTGATATATATATATATATATATATAATCCCATTTTTGGAAATTAGAAGTTGGCCCTCAAATTTTTGACTCAATCTTCAATTGAGTCCTCAAAAAAGTTGCAAAACCTCAATTCCATCCCTAGACTATGTTAGGACCTAACATTCGCCCCTTTGACCAAAAGAAATTCCATGCAAACCCTCAACAACGATTTGAATGTGGTCTAATCAAGTCTCATCTATTTACTAATTAACCCTAGAACTTTTAAAATAATTAAACAATCAAATATTCATAAAAATAAAATAATAATATGTAAATTTATACCAATCATGAAATATCTACGAGTGTTACAATTAATTTACTGAAAAATTGGTCAAGCCCAATTAATAGAAAAGACCTTAGTGAAGTCCAAATAATCAAATCTATAAATCAATACGAAAATTAATTCATCAAGAATGCCCAATTACTAACTCATTGAAAAATTGGTCAAGCCCATTAAAGAAAAAAAGAAGTTGGCACAGTCCAATTGACGAATTTTATAGATCAATATGAAGCCCAGTTCATTTACAAATCTATCAAGCCCAATTTTAAAAAAGAAGTTGGTAAAGTTAAGTTAACAAATTCTTTAATTAAGAACGACACAAACTTTTAAACAAAGCTCAACCACGAATTCATGATAATATTTGTAACCCAATTCTTAAATGAAGTCTAATTCGTCGATTCACTAAAAGATTTGTTGAAATACAATTTTTAATTAAGTGAAGAAGCTAAATTAACCAATATTTAGATTAATGTAATCTCAATTCACCAATTTACTCATCAAGTTATAATTGATGAATTTCAAGTCTTAAACAAGGCTTAATAACTAATTTTCTGCAATTTTTTTGTAAAACTCAGTTCTTAAGAATAAATTAGAGAATCCCAAATAAATAATTTTTTAAATTAAAGTCAAACCCAATTCTTATAAAATGACACCAATTCATTATAAAATTAGCAAGCCCAATTAATTAAAAAAGAGTTGCTAAAGTCCAATTAATCAATTCTCTAATTTAATGTCAAACCTAATTCTTTACCAAATGACATTAATTTGCAAAAAAATTGGTGAACTCATATATTAATAAAAATAAAAGTTGCTAAAGTCCAATTAATCAATTCTTTAAATTAATTTCAAATACAATTCATACAGAAATCCCAATTTACTAATTTACTAAAAGAATTATTGATGCCCAATTATTAAAAAGAAAGTTGAAAAAGCCCAATTAACCAAGTTTTCAAATTAGTATGGAGCCCAATTTGCCAATTCAATAAAATATTAGTTAAGTCCAATTAGTTAAAAAATAAAAAAAGTTGGTCAACCAAAAGTAATCAATTATTTTAACTAATGTGAAGCCCCATTAATAAAAAATAAGCTCAATTTTTTAAAGAAAGTCAGATTCACCATTTAGCTCTTCAAATTTGTTGAAGACCAACTCTTAAAATGAAGCCTAATTCACCACTTAATTCACTATAAATTTGGTCAAACCTATTTTATAAATAAAAACTCCCAATTCAATGAATAATTCAAAAAAAATGGTTTAAAGCCCAATGTTTTAAAGAAATTAGCCCAACTAATAGATCATTCACTTCTAATTTTTCAAACTCAATCCTTAAAATAAAATCTAGCTCAATGATAAAGCACTAAAAAATTGTTTAAGCCCAATTAACAAATTCTTTACATTATTATGAAGAATATTTCTTGAACAAAAGCCCAACCCACAAGTATCTATAAAAATTTAATTTAATATTTATTTATAGTTAGTAACGAAAAATATTGTTACAATATGTGTACAATTGATATTCGGAGGGAATGAATTTTGGAGGGAAGTCAATTAAAGTTTGGTAACCAAAACCTTTGTTACAATATTATTTTATTTGTATCAAATATTTTTTTGTTATAGAAGGTATCGAATTTTGTTACAAATATATCTTCCTATATGATGGGAAATGTTATATATAACAAAATAATATTTTTCATAATGAATTATTATTTAGTTACGAGCATAAAAAATTTAAGGTAACAAATTGAGTTAAAGATAACAAGATTTTTATTTAGTTACTTAAGAAAAATTTATTTATAACAAAAAATTAATTTTATTACAATAAATATAACATTTGTAATGAAATTTACCTTTATTACCAACGTTTTTGTTATGTAAAGTGCAATTTGTTGTAATGTAACTGGTTAGATATATATTTGCATATACATACTTTGATGAAATAAATAAGCAAATGAATGTTTGAAATTATAAAGATATTCTCTATGATATTTTTTATATCCTTTGAGATTTTTAAAATGGTCATAAAATATTAAGTATTTTTCATTAATCAATTAAAAATAAAATAAAGTATCAACCTTTCATAAGTTTCTTTGTTAAAGATTTTGACAATGTTTGACTATGTTAAGTGTTACATAAATATATAAATATGTTTTTTATCTTTTTCGCAAGCAACAAATAAACTATAAAATGGGATGAACAAGTGGCAATATTAAGATATTCCAACGGCTGTTATGAAGTCTTTTACTTTTGAAGTATATTTAATATAGGTTATATAAAAAAAATATAATTATTTAAAATTTTAAGGTGACATTAAAATAATTATCTACTTAAGGTATAAACATCAATTGTTTGATCAAATGATTGAACATAAAATATTCAATCAAATTGATTACATTTATATGAATACCAAAAAATCTATACTGTTATTATATATTGCACAATTTTATGCTTTTCTAATTGTATAATTTTGATAGGAATTGTAAAATTTTGGCTAAAGGTAAAATCCTTAGAATTTCTCAGCACATTAGTTACTCACTTTTATATTGATATCATGTACATTTATTCTTATATTTTTACTTAATTATAGTAATTCTAACATGGATTAACAGAGTCAAATTAAAAATTGATTACCACTTTGTCAAACAACATACCTAAACACTACTTTATTTTGATAAATCTTAAAATGCTTCTACCAAAACACTCTCTTAAATCTCTCAAACCCTAAACTCTCTTAGCCAACTGCACCGCGAAAACCCCTAAATCCTATCGAAGGCACAACCATATACAAATTCATGTAATGATTTTATTTTTAATGTACACTAATAAAATATTGGATATCATTGTCTGCCTAATGTTGTTAGATTTTAAATTATGGCATTGTAATTCTCAAAGAAATTGTTTTCATCCAATATTTGACAAATTAATCTTTGGTATGACAAAAAATATAACATACATTAACATTTCTTTATGAAATGTTCAAAAATTTGAATGCCAGCCACCAACCACATGATTATCAGGAGCTAATATCTTTTTGCTCAAGAAAGCGTCACTTCAACTATGTTTATTTGTGCTTAGAGGGCAAAAATGTGAAGCTACTTCTGCCTGTTGCAAGTTTCATAGGTTGGGAAATAGTGAATTGTCTTGTTAGCATTTATTTGTCTTCAAGAGATGGTGTGGAATTGAATTTACGTTAATAAGGATGTAAAATATGGCTGGCATTGAAAACAATGGGCTGCTACGTATACATCATACCATCCCAACTTTTGGCTTCCTCAATGCCCAGAAATGGACAGATGTCCACTTTTTCTTTTTTTCTTTTTTTCTTTTTTTCTATTAAATTAATTTAAAATTAGTGATGGCCAAAGACAATGAAAATGAATTGATATTTTGAAAAAATAAAATTTAACATCTGTAGAACACTCTACCTGTTAGTGATTTAATTATTATATTTGCATTTTGGAGGTTATTAAATATAATTCTAAGAAATAAATAATTAATTTTAATTTATATTCTAGTAAATTTACTAAGTAGTTGAAATTTTTCTATTTGCTTAAATATCATATATATTTAATTGTTACCTTTTTCTTATTAATATTCTTTTTGTCAATTTTAAGAATTCATGTATAATTTATAAATCTAAAGGTACCAACTCTTGATACTCTATGACAACTTTTTCCTTTATATATAAATTAATTTTTATTTTTAATAATGTTTAATTTTTAAAATAATATCCTTTACACATGCTAGTAAATGATTAACAATACCATATTTTAATTTCTATTTAGGTATTCCAACCAATAAACTTGCATAGTCTAATAAAATAGCGAACAATCAAAGGTGTGGCACATGGTCTAAAACCCACCACTAATAAAAGATTTGATACTATATTTTTAAATTACGTATATTGATGAGATAAAATAAAATATTTCAAGTAATATTCATCATGAAATTGACTTTTTCAAGTGATTTTGAAACAATATCTTTTAAAAAATAATAGTATTTTATTAATTGAACGTAAGAAATAATATTAAAAATTGTAAAAGCATAATAGATTATTTTTATATTTATAAATTTATTTTACTTAATTTAATTGAGTGAATATGCCATGAATAACACGGGATTAATGCAAATTATAAAAGCAATTGAAATGAGTCCATCCGATCCATTGATACGTTTGATGTACTAAAGTGGAATATGAATTCAACAAAACTAGAATCAAAATAAGGGGTTAAAGTTTGATTTATTCTGAGAAGTCTTTTACCATTTGAATTCAAAACTTATTTTGATTATTTCAATAATTATATCAAATAAAAATCTATGCATACTTATATGTTCCAACCACAAATATATTAATAAAGATGTACTTCTTAATTACTAAAATAAAGTAAAATTATTAATTTATGTAAGCTATTAACACACTTAATTTTTCACTTTACTAATTGTCAATGTCGACCAATATGGCTAAAGGTTAACCATAATTAACTTGCCCATAACAACAGCACATTCACAGAAATTTGTATGTCTTGAAAATTTAAAAGGGATTGCATTAATAATTGGTTTACAAGAGTGCATTTCGACCTGCATAGCCTCACAACTCCAACCATTTCTATATTCCACATTTGAGGGCTTGGCCCCCCAACATACATATACTTACACAGTTGGAACAACAAGGTAGAAAAATCATGCCCATAGCCCCCAGCCCTTCTCATTCTTAGTCATTGGCCCTAGTTTAGAGTTTTTCTAAACGTTGCATTTCTATTGTCTAACACTAATGTTATTGTTTTTGACAGCTTAAGTAACTACATTTGTTAGGGCAAAAAGAAAGAAGCCTACAAAGAAGAGAACAATCATTCATGTTTCTTTAGTGTTAGACTTAGAAAAAGTGATCATGATGCAGGAAAGCTGCGGTCGGTGCAAAAGAATGAATGAAACCACAAATGTGGAATGCACCACGAGATGGATCACAAAACTCATCAGTCACCACCAACAATTTGAAGAACTGCAAGGAGTTCAGCTGTACTACCACTTCATGGAAGAATAACATGATTAGGAAGTACTTGAAGCCAAGGAAGAATGTTTGAAAGATATGCTTCTTATGTCAACCACAAGTGAAGAGGCAGATGTTAAGTTGGTTCTATATTTTGCTTTAGTAAAATATTCTTTTGCTTTTTAGGGTCACTATAATCTGAAAATAGTTGGTATTATGTTCTATTTTAGCTTCTTGCAGTCCATATAGCTTTGTATGAATGGCTACTCCTACATGTTAGTTACAATCCTATTAATGGTGCTTGTTTGTTTAATTTTGATGTATTTGAAATATTTTTTTCTGATACATACATTTTTTATTTATTATATCGACATTCATCATGGCATTAATAAATAAGGATCTTTTTGGATTAAATAACTTAAATTATTTTTGGATTTCTTAACGTAATTCATAGTCAATGTTCAACTCACATTCTTGGGTGATATTGTCCATATTTAATATGAAAAAAAATCAATTTACAATATGAATATACTCAAAGTATATAATATAAGTTATTTTAAAATAAGATATGTATTAGAAGAAATTAGGTTTACACAATTACAATGCAAATTGCATTGTTTAAATAATTAAGCTTGCTAGAATTAAAATATTTATCAATGACATAGGTTGTTGACCCTTTTCCAACAATAAACTTACTCTATTAAAATGGAAAATAAATTAATATTTTACCTTTTAAACAATAAATTAATAATCTTGAGAAACTATAACATTATTTTGTCATTCAAAATGAGAATTATTTTGAACATATACACATGCAATGTCAGTAATTTCTTCTAAAAGTGGATGTTTATTGGATAAAGAATTGTATACAAATTATACCTCAATTATTAATTCCTATGAAATTACTCATAGACATTATTTTATTGAGAGATTTTTATGCTATTACTTTACTATAATCTAGTAATTATATTTTCAATAAGGAAAATGAATTATCCCCATTAATTTGTTCAAAGGATATATGCAAAGCATATATCCTTCTACAACATGGATACAAATACAATGCGTCCAATGCATTTATTTTGTACTATTAATTTTCCACGAGTAAAAAATTGCTCTAATAAAGTTCATCTATTATTTGTCTAGAAAACATTCTTGGAGTTTGTTGTTATATTTCACTAAAATATAATATTTTATGCAACAAGATTTATTAATTTTATTAACTTTTGTTCTTTCACAAATTTATCCTATTTACTGAAATGTCATTCCCACAAATACCAATGCTACAGTTACTTTCACCAAAATGCCCATGCAGCTACAACCCCTTTTTCTTTATGAATTAACCAAAGAGCCGAAATTATGATTTGCTCATGCAAGTGGATTAAATGTGAGTTGATTGCTACTTTATTCCAATCCAATCAAATTAAACTCCAACCTAGGCCTGCTACAGATGTTAATGACAAATTACATTGAGGGGCAACTCAATTGATTCACTTCAACTTCATTCTTCATTTCCATTGTTTCCACCAACTCACTCACCCTCATTAATTCATCTCAAATTTTCATACTCAAGTGATATTAGAGGATATGTTGAACCTCCTTAAGCCCACTAATTTGGCAATTGCTTTCAACAAATATATCGAATACATGTAAGTTGGTGTTGTTTCTTCATTGAACATGATCTATAATCTACAATGTCCACATACTAACTTAAATGCATTTATTGTACATATCTTTCATTAGTTTTCACCTGTGTTACAAAATATCAAAAGATGTGTGCGTATTTGTTCCTTAGTACACCATTTACATTTTAGCACTTAAAGTGCAAACAACATAATTGAATTTAGAACTTCCATATATCATTGATTGGGGTTTAGAGAGTAAAGATGCTCATTAGTTTTCTGAGGCTAATTTGTATCCATAAAATGTTACATATTATTTTTCCAATTTTCATATATATATATATATATATATACTGTAAAATTATATATCACTTCTTACATATAATTTGGCACCCCACTCAAGATAACCCTTAAGCTGATATGCCACCTATTCGAACTTAAATCTTAACCAATAAATAATCAATTAGCCCATGAGAACTTTCCAAAACTTATCAAAGATATTAGCAGACTTCAAATTAAGCAACCTCAACGAAAGTACTATATACATACCATTAGTGATTCCATAATATGCATCATAATATACATACTGCAGATATTAATTCAATCCTACATATCACAATATCTCTAAACTATAACAAAATGCCCAAGTGCACCCATAAGTAGGTATAAACAACTAGTCTATTACAAAACGTATCTACCAATCCAAGCCTGGAGTCAAAGTTTATCACTTAATCCTATATGAGAAAATCAAAGATAAAATGGGAGAGTAAGTCTAAAGGACTTAGTAAGTGACAATCGTAATAGAAAGCAATAGGGAACTATTGAGGAAGAATTAACTCAACAAATAATAAATTAATAGTCAGAATAGAAACATATCAAGAGATTATAGTCAAGATCGTATCACTAATAGATCAGATTACATGCAGTCAAGATATAGTTCGATCAAATAGACCCGATTAACAAACACAGTTCAGCATGTCATAACAAGATATATGTACCAAGCTCTCCATATTTCAATCAATTAAACTTACCCAAGCATGACAGCTTGGTACACGACAGATGCTACTACCCAGGGAATAGCCCCTAGCTCATTGCTAGTACCTAGGGAATAGCCCCTAGCGGTATTGCGAATACAAGCCTAAAGTTGATACCTACGGAATGGCCCCTAGCAGCAACGTGGAGTTAAACATGAAATTGATACCCATGGAATAGCCCTTGGCGTATTTAACAAATCATAACATAACAAACTTATCCGATTCTTCTTATTTCGACCAGACTAAATTGGCCCAAGCATGTTAGCTTGGTACTTGACAGATTGCAGATGCCTAGGGAATAGCCCTTGGCTCATCACTAATCCAAGCATTCCGCTAGGATCAACACTTAGCCCAAAATATTTTCATATAAATATCACATGACAATTAATAGATTGCTGACAGTGCAAAACAGTGTTAGATAAATAGATAACCAAATAGTAATCGATAATAAAATGGTCAAATAACAGAACAGTGATAGATAACAAAACAATTAGATAACAGTTTAGTAACAAATAACAGAACGGTCAGATAATAGATAACATAACAGTAGCCAATAACATAATGATTAGATAATAGAAACCAATTTAACCCTCTCAGGGATTTACCACAATGACATAATCAAGTGCCAAATTGATAGACTCTTACCTCCATAGCCTCAGAAATGTAGTTACAGCCTATTAATCTACGAGACCCAACTCCTCATCACCTAACCAAAGAATAAGTTCATTATCAAAATCCTTATTTGATTCTATATTTACAATCATACTATTAACAACCTAAAATCGATAATTACTTGGTTAATATAGTAATTCTAGGGTTCGATCGACATTCTCATTAGGGAATATGCTAATTATCTCACTAATACCGAATATTCATGAGATATATATTTGGCCTGATTAAGAGTTATAATTGAGTTCCATAATTACGCAATTAACCTTATAATGATACACAAAATGATAATAATAACCTAACTGTCTTTAACAACCCAAATTCATCATTTAGGTCTCAAATCCATAAAATTAGGGTTTAATCTTCTAATTAACTCAATCAATCTAAAATTATCATATAATAATGCAAATTTGGGTCCACTAAATTATAAAATACACACGCATGGTCCCTAACCGAGTTCCCGTATCAAATCCTTCATCTATCCTTCATCTATCTTCATCTATCTCAGCAAAATACAAGTGGTTCTGTTTCCACTGCATAAATTTTAGAAATATCTAATTTACCCTCCCCATGCATAAAGTCACTCTCACAAAGGTTATAAAATTTTAAAGTATAGTCCTTAAAAGTAGCGGTTCAGAATTGGTGATTTAAATCTTTATTTAAATAAGACTATACTTTTGAAAACAAATTTTTCATTTTTAAGAAGTGAGACCTTATCTTCGCTAGTCACAAAAAGGAAATGTAAATGACGAGATTTGAAATAGAGGGACTAATAACTTCCGTCTATAATATTAGGTAAGTCCATCCTTGCGACAATGTATTTCATTATTTATTTCTGTGTTATCCATCCCACATCCATGCATAAATTAGAGACGGCTGTAGTGCAAAATCTATACTTTGTGAAAATTTATATCCAACGAACTTAAGGGAAAGAAAAAGGAAAATTAATGATAAAATAGTAAAGAATATTGTAAAAAGTTGTCACTAATTATATATATATATTAAGTGATAAAAAAATTTCTTTTGCTACGTAAATCATTTTTTAAATTTAATAGTGACAAAAATATTATTTTTCAAGTTGTCGCTATTAATAATTAGTAATATAGGTATAATGATAATTACTTGCTAACAATGAAAATTTTGTTACAATTTATAGTGAGAATATTTATTGTCACCAGGCAATCATTATACATGTGTTACTAATTCTCAATGTAACAACTTTAAAAATTAATTTTTATTATTATTGAGCCATATTATGATAAAATAAAAACTATTGTCACTTAAAAAAATATTAGTGATATGGGATAGCCCAACAAGTCTAACCCAATAAGTTACTGACTCTAGAGAATGTTTTCAGGCCGACTTAGCATTTAAAACCCAACTACGTTGCCAGATCTAGTTGGGCTGAGTCGCTTGACCACAACCGCCAAGTTGAGCGGATAGTTCTCGACCTTACCGGACGAGAGGCTTCACGCCGCCTAGTTCATTCATCTATTCCACTGGTCGACTAGTCTCTATGGTCGATCACTCTCGACCAGAGGGCTTACTTTGGCATCGAATCGTATCCCTATCACATTCAATGCTCTAACAGTTAGCATGCCTCTGCATTAATGGTGCATGTTGCCTCCAATACCGCCTCTACCACCAACTCTATCAGGAGGCGCGCCTCCAAAGTACTATTCATCCAGAAAAGCAAGAAATGATGCAACCTGGAATAGTAAAGGGTTGAGAAATGACCTACAACTCTCAAGTAAAGACAATAACCCTTTGCACTTGATAGGGGCACCTTAAACATATCACCTACCTAGAAAAGGCTATAAATACTCTATTGCTAGCCACCCTCCAGGTATGCCATTTTTATAATACGCTTTCACTCTGCTACTCGATTCTCTTACTCGACCAATACTAATTTGAATATCGGAGTGCCTTATTTGGGGGCATCTCAGCTAGTGTGACGTTTGCTAGTAGTTGCAGATCTTAGCCCAAGAAGATATTATTGTTGGATCATTCGACCTATCTGGTCAAGTTAGCCCAAACACAACCTAATCCAATAAAATAGCTTTCAACCTCATCAATTAATAATAAAATAAAAATTATTGTTACTTAATATTTATATATACATATATTATCACTGATAATTTTTATATTGTGACTTTTTTTTATTACTAATAACACATTTTCTTTTGTAATAAAAAATTGTATATGCTATCGTCATCTGGAATGGTGCCGCCTACTTTTCAGTTTCCTGGATTTGTTAAAACTGAACCATGAAAATTTGATTTAGAACTTTTAGGGGTAAGAGTTTTTGGAAATTCATTTCATGCTACCTTCCCATATTTAATTGCTTCTTGAATTATTCCCTACGTTGTTTTCTTTTCAATAAGTATCCTGAAAGGGACGGAATGAGACAACAAAGCATTATTGGCGAACGAATAGAGTGGACATGGACAGTCAAAATTGTCCAGTTAAATAGGTTAAGGCTTTGTGGGATCTTCCACGAAGAAAATCAGAACCACAGCATTCCTACAGGCTACAGGTCGCAAGTGGCACAAAAAAGATCCATACATATGAAGTCCTTGGTTCGTATGTTTGCTTAGTACGCCTTCTTCGTTCATTTTCCTTCGTCGATGACCGATGCTTCCAACTTGCTATAAAGCTGCCAACTTGCGTTCAGATATTTTTTCACTTTATTTTGACACAAATTGTAACTTTGAAGAAAGATATGTATCGTCTGGATTGAAAGTTAAGCATATTAAATAAGTACTGTATATGAGGACTTGAGACGTTCAAAAATGTACAAGCTAAGTGTTTGTTTATACACTTAATTTAAATTTATACTACTGGTATATTATTGAGTGTTTATATATAGCTTCGTATAAAATGGAATATAACATAGTTCAACATAATTGTTAAACTATGGAAGTCCCAGATTTGTTTAAATTACGGAAAGATTTGTGCGATAAATTTATTATTATGAACTCAAAATTTTCAAACCAAAAATATTAATTATGGTGGTGAAAAACTAGAGGATTAAACAAGAGGTAATGGACATTCTGCACTTATTTCTTATAGTAAAAGTCTCAGTTTATTATCATGATTTTTGACATCCACAAGAAGATCCCATCAGCGGAAAATAGTAAGTGCTACAGCAGATGAGATTTTTATTGTTGATATGAAATTAGCAGCAGTTGATCGCTCAGGATTCATAGATGATCTTGATACCACCAATGGTAGTGTCATCACCCCCGGCTTTTGGTACCAAAGAAACCAATATTTTGTCATCATCTTCAACATCCAGATCTTCCAGCAGCTCTGTCAATGCCAACCTGATCTTACTCTTTACCTTTGTTGAGTTCTTGTGCGGCACCTGAGAGTAGCATCCTGCGTATTCTGCCTTGTCAAGTAATTCTTCAGGCTTATCATCCTCGTCGTTCACAAAAACTTCAAACCTCACGAATTTTGCAGTATCCACCTCAATCCCTTCAATCACCAGCAATTCCTCTTCTTTTTCCTTGTCCTTTTTGCTTCTCGATTTCTTAGGTCTATCCACCAGCACTTTGACGACCTTATTGAGTTTCACTGGGAAAGTAGTGTCTGTCACCTTAGGCGCTTTGGAAGTGGTGGCGACCTTGGATTTCTTGACGCGCGCCTTCGGCCTGTTTGTCAACCATGGAATATCCACTTTCTGGATACTGTATCCCATTTTCTCATTTTCCAGAGTGTCTGCAACCTTCACACGCACGAGCTCCGCGTTCTCGTCATAGAAGAGGAAGTTAGCGTTGAGCCAGTCGGTCTCAGAGAAATCTTTCGGGTTGGAGCCTCTCAGGCCACGCCATATCGACCAGAGGCGGTCCACATTTGCATGGTGGCTAAAGAAAAGGGGCTCACGACCGGCCGAGTAGAAGTTGCCCATATCCTCACCACTGGGTGTGGACTCTCCAACCCAGACATGAAGTGCGGTGTGGGATCCTCGCTCAACAGTTCCCGC
>JACGDI010005484.1:531246-555478 GCA_014898725.1 Jacaranda copaia | reverse complement strand
ATGATCGAGCAAGAAAGCGGAAGAGACGCCATTGCTTGTGCTAGCTCGGAGTCGAAAATGCAAGAGATGGGCATTATATAGGCCCCACAGTTAATTCAGGACTCAATTATTGCAATTAATGGAGTTTGCATGACCCAAAGCTTAGCACTCTGCGCACTATTCAAAGAAAAAAGCACGTTTTCATTGCATGCTATTTTGATAGGTTAGTTCAACTGATACTTTATCTTTTATTTTATTTCATAATTATATATTAACTATATGAAAATCACGATTAAATACTATAATTATACTTTGAATTTCGAGTTTTGGAAGAGTAGACCAGTCCCCAAGCGCAACGTTTCCAACTTTGGGCCCGCACTCGGCTGTGGCATAATCTGCTTGTGCGGAAAAATTTGACTCACTCTGCACCCAAGTGCACGTCCCTTGCGTTGGCGCTCGCGGTGCCTGTCAATCGCTGTTTCCTGGCCCAATATCGAGCTTTTTGCTTTATTTAATATTTTTCTTCTTGTTTAACGGTTCGTAATACAATTTCGAACAGATTACTGTGGAGATTCATAGAGAAAAATTTTAAGGGAGTTGTGTGTTTTTGCAAGATTTGTGAGACTTGATTTTTATATTTTTTTTTCTGGTTGAATAAAATAAAATCTCATATCTTTATTGGTGAACTTAAGTATATTATTGAATCACATAAATCCTTGCATGAATTATCTAATTTCTATGTAGGTGTTTCATTTTATTATGTATTTGGTCATTCTTAATTACAACAAATACTTTTTAAAATAATTATTTAATATATTTGACATGTATTAGCAAAATAAAATAATAAAATAAAATATCAATTGAAATTATTTGAAAATTTTAACTGACTCCATGCATGTATGTAAAGACGTATATGATCTCGACTGGCTTTTCATAAATCTTAAGTTATTAATCAAGAGTAGGCTCAAATATACTGTGTAATTGATTCACACTCCAAGAAAATTAATATTTAGAAAATATAATTATCTTTGCAATGTGAATGATTGAGTTTGAATAAATATTTGAATATACTACTGCATTTTTGTTTCCAAAAAAAGAAAAAAAAGAAAAACCAAGATCTTCTACCCCATATTTACTTCAGACAACCCTTTTTTCCTTTTCCTTCCAACAGAAAGGAAAACATTTCACCAAAGCTTGCACAAGAGTGTAAGGGAAATGAGGTTGCCCTACTTAGAACTTTGGTCAAGAGTAAATAAAAAATATCACTAAAAAAGGCCTAGTTGCTATAAAATGGCCATTTAAAAGGAAAAAATTAAAAAAAATAAACAAAAATCAAAATACTATAAAGATTAGAATCATGATCAAGATGTTGTGTGTATTATTGTATAACGCCTTCACCAAATTAGTATTATTATTATTTAAATGATGAAGGTGTACAAAGTGCAATGCTTTTATAAAAATTATTTTAAAGAAAAAATGAAAGGTGCCACGCCAAGTAAAGTTTTTTTTTTTAATTTTTTTTCCTTCTATAATTTTGATAAACACTAGAAAATTAGAAATCCATAGTTGATGCTTAAAATTCGTAACTTTGGCTATGAATTGTCTTATTTAAGTTTGAAGTAAATACTTTCGTAGTTAACTCTCGCTACGATTAATTTATAGCTGATAACATTTCTTTATATAAATATATATATATATATATATATATTAATTTTCCTACAAATAATGCATAACTAATGTATTGACCGAAAAAATGCATCAAAAAATTAGTCAATATTAATAAATTACTCTAACATTCAAATATTAGGTAGTTTTAACATTTTGACCGAGAATAAAAAATTTGGGAAAAATGAAAAAATTAGTCAAGTCAAAGCACAATTTAAAAATTAGATCTAATAAACTATACCCAACCAAGAAACAATGGATCTTGGTCTTGATAGGATAGGGTCTATTATAGGGTTTATTATTTGGGTATTTTAAGATATGAGTTTAATTAGATCTATAAATTGAATAGAAAAAAATAAATATAAAATTTAATTATTTAAGTATATTAAGATACGAATTTAAATAAGATAATACCTTATTCATTGATAGGCCTCTCATCAATCGATGTGCTACGGCACAATTGCTTGATTAGTTGCATCAAGCGATTGTCGCCAAAAGGGTCAAAGAAATAGTAATAAGCCTGCGCCCCAACCCCCAAAAAAAACAAAAAAAGAAAAAAGAAAAAAAAAAGCAATAGATTCAAATCCAACTTTTTTGAGCAAATTTTAGAAAATTATCATCGTCTCTAGATGATTTTTTTTATATCACTAAATAAAAAAAAAAGGTTTTAGCAACTGCTTAATCAATCACTAAATATGCAAACATCGATCACTAATAGATTTAGTAACTAATTTCATGACCCATCGGATCGGTTAGAAAAATTCTCCTCACTAATTATTTGAAAAAAAATTTAAAAATTTGTGTACGTTACTAGGTGGTCACTGTGTGACCTTATATTTCGGTCACTAATTTTAATGAATAAAAAAATATATATATTTGACTTTATATCCTCTAGAATTCGAACTCAAGACCTTTGTTTTGTTCATATGAGTTGTTGGCCACAACACTAGACAGATTTTCATATTATATAATATTTTCAAATCAAAAAATAATTATAATATTCTTATATTTAAGTTACTAT
This sequence comes from Jacaranda copaia, assembly GCA_014898725.1. Lineage (NCBI taxonomy): Eukaryota > Viridiplantae > Streptophyta > Magnoliopsida > Lamiales > Bignoniaceae > Jacaranda > Jacaranda copaia. The sequence goes on along the minus strand of JACGDI010005484.1, from coordinate 552,813 downwards.
TCTTTTGTATTTTAAAATTTAATAAAAATAATAATTATTCATTTAATATTTGTGTAATTTTCTTCAAATAGTAACATATAATATTTATTACTTATAACTAATACCTCTAATTTTGAGTACATTTTATCAATAATATATTATAAACACATTAAAAAATAGTATATTTATTAATTGTAAATATTTCATTTCCAAATCTCTCATTTTAATTCTCATTAAGAATATACAATAATCGTGAAAAGTTAATTATATACAATAATTATTGTATATTTCATTTCCAAATCTCTGCTCATATATAATTAAGAATATAAAATAACTATCTTAATTAATTCTCTTGTTTTCTTTGTATAAGAATATTATTCTTATTTCTTATATAATTAATTATATATAATTATACACTAATAAATTAATGTTCAATTATATGGATATGATATAGAAATATTTAGTGGTTATATTTATATATGTATGCATATTTTTGTATTTTTCAAAAGTACACATGTTACTGTCAAATATTTATATATTTATAACAAACACAATATTTCATTAATTACTTATATAAGTGTTACATAAATTGTATGCATTCACATTACAAGAATATGCAAAAAATAAAACTTTATGTAACCGTTTATTGACTGAAAAACGTAGTCATCAATAAGCGAAAGAAAAGTTGGTAATAAATTAATGACCAAAACATAATCCAATCATTAATTAGTGATTGTTCTACATGTCACTAATATTAGTAACCGAAAAAAGAGTCTCATCACTAATTAGTAATTGAATTAGTGACTGCACAATGCAGTCAGTAATAGTAGTGACCGAAAAAAGAGTTCCGTCAAAATTAGTAGCCGAATTAGTAACTACTTTTATGCAGTTACTAATTTGGTCATTGATTAGTAACTAATCAATCACTAATTTTTTCAAAAATTATATTTAAATTAGTCACTAATCGATTATTAAGAAGTCACTAATAAGTGACTAATCAATCAGTCACTAACATTCAATCACTAAAGCTCTTTTCTTCTTTTCTTCTTTTCTTCTTTTTTTTCAATTGTATGTTTTGGGACACAATTTTAAAATAGGGTAAAGTTTGAGTTCTGATTTCTCACTTTTGTAATTTTTCATCTTAAAATTAACATGAATCTAGATTAATTATGAATTGTTTAATATTCACTAGGTAGGGAGTATAGATTCTTTAATAAAATCTTTCACTAAAGTGCTAAAAGAGAAATTTTTTAAAAGATCCAAACTTCAAATGATCGATAAATGTAAAATAACCTACAAACACTACTTTATTACTTCATCTAAGTATTAGTCATAGTCCTCCCACTAATTTGTTACAGTGACTTGAGGATCCAGACACTTACTTCGTACATAATTGTTTTCTAATTAAAAGGTGCAACCATATGCTTAGTGAATATTTAAATTGTTTTATCAGTAATGATTTCATTATAGCGCTTTCAGTTCTAATAGTAAGGGTATAAAAGCACATTAAAATTCAACTTTTTTACTCCAGTTTCAAGTGTAATATTTGCATCTCGGAATAAAAAATAAAAACTATAAAATATAAAATTAACATTTGAAGCGAAAAAGGATTCCTCGTCTTTCCCTCACTAAAATTCAAAATCCAAATTGATGATTTCAATTCTTATTTCACATCAAAAGAGTCGATTTATTTTAAACAAAATAAGTTGTTCCAATTTATAACAACTTTATTGGTTACTGATTCAATTTTTTAATCCATTTGACTATTAGTTCGATCATTGTAACATCATAATGATGTAATAATTATATTTAATTTTATAAAATATACGTAATAGTGTAAATATTAACATGTAATAGAAATTTTCCAATAATTTAGGAAAAATCATAACAAGTAGTTCCCTATTTTTACTCATTTATTCTTTAATTTGTCCCATAGAAGAATACCATTTTACAATTAGTCAATTAAAAAATATATGGTTTATTTAAAAATATTGTAACACAACTATTAATTGAATATTAATCTAAGTTATCATTCATTTCAAATTTAAAATTTAACATTTAACATAATAAAATCAATTTTGTCAACCAAATGTTCAACATGATTTAGGAGAGATCTACAAAATAAAACAACAAATTTAATGATAAATAAACTCATATTTCATAAATTATAATGTACCTAAACCTTTAGTCATCATCATTATCTCTCAATTCCTCTTCTCATTTTTATATGTTCCAATCACTATAAAAAAACAAGAGTATTAGTTGCAACCAATTCGTAGTTGATGCTGAAACAAGGGCGTCACTGCAATTCATAGCTGTTAAAAATTTGTGAGTTTAGTCATGAAATCAATTTAGCCAAACCCGACATAGATACTTTTAAGCTAATTCTCTTTATGACCAATGCATAGTGATAATCATTCCTTTTCATATACTATTTTCCTATAGATAATATATAACTAATCCATTGTAATTAACAACAAGGCTATGCATACATTAATAGTTCATAAGTTTTGTTGCTTGTTATTTAAAATATATATATATTCTCATAAAAATTTATAGTTATAATTTTGACCCGCAACTACGAAATGAATTTCATAACAATATTTTGTAGCAAATAATATTTAATCTTTTGATAATGAATCTTTTTAATTTTTATCTAACTTTTCCACTCCAAAAATATAAATAAGTGAATAAGTTAGTGAGCAATCCACCAATCGAATATTCGTTAGTTGCACTAATTTTTGCGTGTCAATACTAGACCAATTGGTAGGCGGTTTTTGGGCTTTATAAGGACCAAATTAGCCTCCAATCATCATTTAAACTGGTGTGACCAATTGATTTGGTTTGATTTTCAAAATTTTGACTTTTGTTCTTTAATTTTCTTTGTTTAGGAATAACAGGCTTCTCTTTCTACTAATATATACATATATATAACATCTAAATTTTAAAATATGTATTTATATCTAATAAATTCTTCCATAAACACAAAATAAATGTAAATAGCAAGATGTAGAACATATCCAAATCATAATAATATAGACTGTCTTTAATGTACGTCACCCAACCTCCAAAACTAGTAAAGACTGCCTATGGCCAATATATATCTGAAATACATTCCCCTCACCAAAAAATCCATTCATATAAGTATTGAAAACCTTATCCCCCGTCGCTTTCCGTCCAGTGTGTATAGATTGTACTGACAATTACACCTAGTGAAAAATCAGCAAAGCAGCACCACGTACCCCCCAACTTGTGTTTCATTTTGATTGGTTACCTGTCCCCTTGTTTAAATTGTTAGTGTTTCTTACCACCAACTACCACCGCATATGCATATGACTTTTCCCCGTTGACGGGTAGGTGCCCGGTTCACGCCCAAAGATATAGATGAGATTTCTCCACCCGAAAGTCTACGGGTCCCATGCAAAATTCTTGTATACGAAGAATTAATTAGCTAGTACTTTTTATTATTTATATATGCAGGTGTTTAACAAATTGTCAGAATTTGAACTTTAAACCGTGTGTGAAGGTAACGTTACTGAATCCAAACTCAGTCGAGCAGTATAAATCTTTGTTGATGACTAATGTCATGGGTAATTTCAATTATATTTTTTATAGGATGAATATTTTGATAGCATTTCTAGGACACTAATATTTTTATTTGTTTGGATTCATTCAATTTGATCTGACCCACAATCATTGGATCAAATTATACATAAACTGTCCAAATTAAGTCACCTCACTCATGATCTACCCATTAAATGACAAACAACTATAAATATTTCACATTTTGATATTTATGAGTATGAAACCATAATTATTCTTCAATTGACTCCCTGCATAAATTGTCACCTATAAAATTTCTCAATCAAAAAATTCACAAATTGGAACCACAAAAAAATTTACATGTATGAAAATATCAAATAGTGTAAATCATATTATGTTAGTATAATAATCAATTTTATATTGAGATATAATTAATTTTTGTCGATTGATAATTTTATTCTAAATGCATATGAAAACTTTTCAAAAAAAAAAATCTTATAATTGAATATAAATTATGTCGAGAAGAGGAAAAAAGAATATTTGGAAAAAACTTAAGGCAAATTATTCTCAATGATCGAGTTTTCTTGAAAAATTGCATATGATTCGCTTCGCCAACGGACGATTTTGGCCAGTTTTTCAACTCACGGTAAGGTGATTGTTAAAACTGTTGCACGAGTGTTTTTTCTGTTTGCTTTTTGGTAACTTCCAAATTCATCCAAGAAATTAAAATAACATACAGGGAAGTCACTATGGTCATGATCGGATCAGGGAATTTTTGCGAGGATAAGGAAGAAAACCTGTAAAGACGGGCCAAAAGTCTTTCCCTTCAATTCCGATACGCGATTGACAAAAGTTGCATATTTGGTCGTACACTAATATTAATTACTAAAGATAAAACTCCTGTATGTTGAACTGGGACCATGTGCTCCCCATGCTTTATACGAACTAAATTAATTATAAACTAAAAATATAATTTAGATATGTTATTTTAATTTTATGTAAAAATGAATTTAATTTACAATATATTTTTTAATAAAATACATTGTAAAAAATTAAGAAATTGTTTATGAAATAATAATGTATGAATATAAAAAATAATGAAAAGTCATGCTGGTCATAATTCTATGCCTAACTTTAATTTGTGAAGATGATCATACAAATTAAAAAAATAAATAAATAAATAAAAAAGAGCTATGAGTTTCACTTATAAAAAAAATATAAACACATATGATTATTTCTAATTTACTATTTTATGCAAATTATTGTAGCCTTCGTTCTGGTTTCATCTATCCACCATTTTTTTTTATTATATATTTTCTCATCATATTTACCATTAATGGCATCTCAGGCTTTTTATTTATTTATTTTATGTATTTGAATGATGAGTGTCCAAAAAAATTTTTTGCATATAAAATAAATATTAAAATTAAAAAATCAAGATGCTAAAATAGATTTATTAAATAAAATTAGGAATCCAACTCTAACTTTTTTGCAATTTTTTTGTTACAAATGTATTTTCCTTATTCTTGATTCCTTTCTCGTTATTTCTCTTGGGAGTTTGAAGAGCATACTATTTGATCGTAGAAATAGTTGAAATTTTGATATCTTTACTGATGAATAACTAAAAACTTGAATAGATAATGACGAATTCAAATGAATCTCAAAGTATTTGTTTGCCGAAAAATTTTTGAAATAATTTCTAAATTTTTTCCATGTCTCACATTGAAATGCCTTTTCATATAAATAAAATCTCTCACTATATTCACAATGCACTTAAAATAATTTAATTATTTAAATATTTTTATTTTTTAATAATATTCATTTTACTTCATATATGTAAATAACAAAAGTATCTTTTTAATATTTCAAAAAAGAAATCTTATTATTAAAAAGTTTTAAGTATGATGTAATTTTATTTTATTTTTTTGGAGGGGCCATACAATAAAAATATTAAATATATTTTTATATAAATGTTACATGTGAATATATAACTATTGGAAATTTTGGGTTTTAGAAGGTGGCGGGGTACTTTGGATCGTCTATTTTATTTCTTATTTCATCTCCTGTTCTAACTTATTGTATTTATATCAAATATAGCTGATTTTCAATCATTTATTTTTATAAAAAAATATTTAACACATGTGTCATATATTCATGAAATAAAAAAAAAAGATGCAATAGAAAATAGAATAAAAGATTTAAATTGAGCAAGCAAAACAACTTTTCACACGAGGGTATTGTTAACTAATTCAAGAGTTTCACAATCTAAAATATATAAAGTAAAATGATGTTCAATTATATTTTAATTATATTTCTTATGTGATAATGATATGGATAAATTAGTTTTGTTCATTTTTGCCATGTAATATATCCCATATATAACATATGTAACTCTTTATAACATATTTTCATATTTCTCTTTTCTTCATATATATCAACATATTTCCATATATAATATGTGTAACTTTCTATATTAATTTTAATAAGTCCCTAAATTAATATATAATTTTTATAACTGCTTATTATATTGTTAATTTTATTCATTTTACCTATGTCAACACATATATCTACTTATATAATATTCTAGCAATACTTATTTTAATATTAGTGTAAAAAGATTATATTAGTTCATCTATTGTAACTATCCATATTTAATATATATATATATATATATTAATATATATAATTTTATATTAACTTTTTTAATGCCTTATTTTAATATGTAATTTTTGTACTCCTCATTATATTGTCTATTAGTTTCTTCTAATATTTGTTATTTACATTCTCAAATTTGATTTTTTAAATAATCATGGACATGCCCACACACACACATGCATATATATATATGTATGTATGTATGTATGTATAACCAAACATATATAAATTCATTTGTCAATGCAATTTAATTGATATGCCTTGCATAAGCTAAAAATTCCAACAATACTTTATATTAAAAATAATTTAAACATACAATGTACTATTTAAAAGAAAATTAATATTTGTCTTTTTTTTTTCTTAAAAATTCATGTATTTATAATATTTATATTATTTTTTGATATTTTTAATTTTATATTTATGAACTAGGATAATTTAAGAAAAAATTGAGTCTAAATTTAGGCTTTTTTATATAACAATGATGTGGATAAGTTGATTTTATCTATTTTTGTCATGTCAACATATTTTCAAATTTGATTCCCATCAACATTTTCTTTAATACTAGTATAGAAAACTACATTAATTCATTTTTAAAACTATGTGTTTAATTTTAGTAAATACTCAATATAACATACACATAACTTTTTATAATAATTTTGTAACTCCTTATTATATTGTTTAATAGTTATATTTTTTAATGTAATTATAAGATGAATACACATATATATATTGCGATGCATATATATATGTATTTGTCAATGCAATTTAATTAATATGTCTTGATTCATGCATATCATGTGTGTGTATACAAACAATTCATATATGGCTCAATACAGTAATATATATTATATTATAATTTAATGTTAAGTATTATATTATGTTATTTAGTTACCACTTATTCCATAATTTAACATGTTAATTAAGTAAAATCATAGTATAGAGAACTTCTAAATTTAAGCAAATTACTAAAATAATCTAAACATACAATTCACTATTTAAATATAAAAACATGTCTTCTTTTTTCTCCACCTCTATACAATCATGTATGTAAATTTTTATTTTTATTTTTTTTAATATGCATGTATGCATAATACTCATATTTTTTTAATATTTTAATTTTTATACTAATGAACCAAAATAAATTTATAAAAAAATTTTAATTCCCAATTTTATGATAAGTTAGTATATTGTGTTTTCTAGTACCTAAGTTTATTTTTCAATGTTGAATTCTTTAATTTCTTCAAACCAATCAATTAAAGTAATTTTTTTATTTTATCTTCTACTATAGTTTACAAATAGTTTATAGGATTTATAAAATGATTTAATATTTAGTCATCAATTTTTATATAAAAATGGATTAATGCATGAATTTGATCTAATGATACATAAATCATATTCATATAAAATATTATTATGTCTCATTTATATAATCAATTACATTATGTTCAATAAAATTCTTATTAACTTTTTCAAGTGATATATTTATAATATTTACATAAAAATTTAAGTTATAACTAAAATTAAATAAAATAAAATTTTATATTTAAACTTATCGCCCAATACAAAGCACAACTAATAACTAGTCTTATTTAAAGCACTAATCACTAACGGTAAAGATTTTATTTATAAGTACATAGGATATAGCATATTAGAGACTAATTGTGTTTTTAAATGCCCAGTGAGGAGAAATCCCACTAGGATGCCACCCCAACATTAAATAAATCGGTTTATCTTAAAATTTGACATTTGACTCATTAAGATTTTTACAAATTGCGTGAATTATGCCTCGACATGTGTATGTAAGTATAGCTAAACGTTTTTTATAATTTAAATACATTAAAAATTATTTTTATAAAATAATATTATATTAGTATTTTAAATATAAGAAAATAATTATGTACAATTTTTATGCATGTTTTAATTTTTGAAAAATTAAAAATTTCAAATACATTTTTTATTGAAAGCCCAAATTCATGTACTAAATTTACATTTTTGTTCTGATTTGTAAAAATAATAGATTTTTATTTAATATGTGAGTATATATGAAACATGTACCTTTTTTCTCTTTCTAGTCATCGTGGTACACTATTCTTGCATATATTGTTGTAATCCAGAAAGACCAAATTATATGATTGAGAAATAAAAGCAAAGTAATTTGATGAAAGAGACAATAAGATTTAACGTAGTTCGTGGATGTTCCTAATCCACCTAACAAAGATATGAATTTATTAAGTTCAAATCAAAGTGCTAAGTATAATTTAAGTCCCACAAATCTCACAAAAATACCCAACACTCTCGTCCTAAACTTCGTTCCGAAACAAAATCTCTAAAACAGTATATAATCAATTTCTAAGGTTCCTCTCTCATCAATCTGGAAGAAACAAGGTTCAAATACCCAAAAATATTGCAAAAACAGGCATGGGCCTATGCGCCGCGCTGGGGCTAACAAGATTTGCACCTCGACGTGTGTAACTCCATCAAGGGGGAGGGGGCAATCTCACCACGCAAGGGCATGCGTTGTAGGCAAATTTGCCTAGTTTTCATGCCCTGGCACACGGCATTCTGTCAAAGCGTGCTAGGGCATTCTCCAACATCTTATCTTATCCGTTTCGCACCGTTTCCCATCATTTCCTCCATTATTCACCATTTGTAGCTTAAATTTCAAGGTATAATCAACAATTCTCCACCTTAACTTGAAATTCTCCATCCATCATATGTGTCTCCCCCAAAGGGGACATCATCTAAGTCTACAAATATTTATCAAATCCAAGCAATGTTCAAATTTGATTCCTAGAATGGTCTTAGTCAACATATCTACTGGATTCTCCTTTGTCCCTATCTTGTTAACCAAAATGACACCTTAAGACACCATATCCTAGATAAAGTGATACCTCACATCAATATATTTTGTTCTCTCATGAAATGCTTGATTCTTTGACAAAGGTATGGCACTCTTACTATCACAAAATACTGTAGTAATATCAAAACTCATACCCATATCATCAATTAGCCCCTTTAGCCAAATTTCTTTCTTCACACCTTCAGCTAGTGCCATGTACTCAGCCTCTGTTATGGACAATGCAATTGATGACTACAAAGTTGCTATTCAGCTAACAGTACAACTCAAAACATAAAACACATATCTTGTCATAGGCCTTTTGCTGTCTAAATCTCCGACATAATCCACATCCACATAGCCAACAATTCTAGTAGTAGAATTCAGTAGATTATACTTCAAACATTTATCTACAAAGCCTCTCAGATACCTCATAATCTATTTCACTGCCTGCCAATGTGTCTTTCTCGGCTTATGTATATATTAGTCACAACACTGACTGTATGTGAAATATCTGGTCTATTACACACCATAGCGTATATCAAACTACAAATTGCACTAGCATATAGCACATTAAACATGTGCTCCACATCTTTCTCAGTATTCGGTGATAAATCTAATGAGAGCCTAAAATGAGCGACAAGTGGCATACTAATTGGCTTGGACTTATCCATCCTAAAATGCTCCAATACTTTCTCAATGTATTTTTGTTGAAACAAGTACAACAACCCAAAGTGTCTATCTTAAAAGATTTTCATGCCCAATATCATCTTCATATTGCCCAAATCCTTAATCTCAAATTTATTACTCAACTGAGCTTTTAAAACGTTAATCTCAAACATGTTTCTAGAGGTAATCAACATTTCATCAACAAAAAGCAACAAATATACCAGAACACCATCACTATATTTCTTAGGATATACACAACAATCATAAATGCTTCCAGTATATTCTTAGAAATAAAAGTATCAAACATCTTATATACTGCTTAAAAGATTATTTCAAGCTATATAAAAACCTCTTCAAAAAAACATGCCTAATTTTCCTTTTCAAAAATAATGAATCCCTCTGGTTGACTCATGTAAATTTGTTCCTCCAACTCATATGCGAAAATACTATTTTCACATCCATCTACTCAAGCTCCATATCAAACAAAGCTACCATGGCAAGTAACATATGAATGAAAGTATGCTTTACAATCAGGGATAATACATGAAAGTCAACTCCCTCTCTCTAAGTAAAACCTTTAGCAACCAATTGCACTTTATATCTAGCATCCTCAACGCCTGGAATCCCTTATTTTTCTTTTGTAGATCCATTTGCAACCTATAATTTTTTACCCTTTAGGTTCATCAACTAGCTCCCATATGCTATTCTTGTGTAGACATTATAGCTCTTCACTCATAGTAGCTACCCATTTATCAAAATCATGATGAGAAATAACCTCTTTATATGTGATTATATCACCCACAAACTCCTTCCCTAAACTCAAAACATAAGCAACTAGATTTGAATATGCAAATCGTTATGTGGTTTGATGTGCCTCCTCTCTTTATCGTGAGCTAAATGATAGTTCTATTGTGAATCAATTTTTTTTTGCTGATTAGGTGATAATGAGCTCTCACTAGCTTTATATACCACCTTTTGTTTCCCCTTTGAAACTTGTGTAGTATCAATATCAAACTCCACATTCTCCTTGATACCTTGTTAACTACTTTCACCCTACTCCACCTTCTTCTTCATAGTAGTCTCATTGAATGTCATATCTCTATTGATAATCACCTTGAAGTCCTTTCCATCAATTTACCACAAACGATAACCCTTGACTCCATCTGTATAGTCTAGGAATATGCACTTCCAAGTCCTTAACTTAAGATTCCCATTGCAGACATGAGCATAGGCTAGACACCTAAATACTCTCAAATTTGAGAAATCAATAGGAAACCCAGACCAAACTTTCATTAGAGTCTTGCAATCCAAAGTAGTCGATGGTAATCTATTCACCGAATAGCAAATAGTGTTAATTGCTTCTGCTCTCTCCAAAATAGTCATATTCATCCATTTTGCAACTTTATTCTGTTGTGGTGTATATACCAGTGTATGATGCCTTATGATCCCCTCTTTATCGCAAAACTCTTAAAATTCCTTGTTGCAGCACTCCAATCCATTGTCAGCCCTCAAGCATTTAATCCCCTTTCTTGTCTACCTCACAATCAAATTCTTTCATTGGTTGAAGTTGACAAATACCTCATCCTAATGCTTCAAAGATCTGAATGAGTATAAAACAAGGTGCTCTTGGTCTTGTGAACTGCAGTGCTAAACTTCACCCTATGTTGCTTGCCAAGAATAGACCGCTCATAGAAATCTAGCTCCTTAGTCTTCTCTCCACAAAGAAAACCCCATTTGTGCAATTCTGACATCTCTTTCTCTCACTCATATGCCATATATGCATATGCCATAACCTTATAGTGTCACTAAGTAATGAAGAAATTGCTGTAATACCAAAAACAGTATTGCCCTATAAAATGTAAAAACTATACCTCTTGTTCCCCTTCATAATTGGCAATGCACCTTTGGAAACCTGTAGCACTCTATCTCGAGCTCTGTACTCACAACCGTTCTTATCTAGAGTACCCAGTGAAATTAATTTTTTCTTTAAATTTGGAACATGATGCACATCTATCAGTGTCCTCACAATACCATCGTGCATTTTGATACTCACTGTCTCGATCCTTAAACTCTACATGAAGCATTATTTTGCATGAGTACTTTACCACCATCATATTTCTGATAAGTGGTAAACCAATCATCTCATGGGCATATATGGTACAAACTGCTACTGTCTAAAATCCACTCCAAACTCAAAAGACTCTCAGTAACATTGAGAACAAGCCCACCATCAGACTCACCCTTAATGATCCTTACAACTTCATCCCATTTTTTATTAGAATATTTACCTAAATCTTTTACCTTTCCACATTCTAGACAATTTTGTTTTCAATGCCCCCTTTCCTCTATACCTAAAACATTTATCATTTTTTTTAGGCTTGCTTTAGGACTTAGATCAGCCCCTACTCCTTCCCCTTTCTTTCAATCTCCTATTTGCAATTAATCCTTCCCCACTTTCACTATCATTATTGCCTTGGACACGTTTTCTCAACTCATTCAAATTCAATGAGGCCTTCACATTCTCCATTGAAATCATATCTCTCCCATACAATAAAGTAATAACCAAGTGCTCAAAAGATTTAGGTAGAAAACACAAAAAAATTAATGCTTGATCTACATCCTCAATTTGTACATCTATACTAGCAAGATCCAGTGTCACATTATTGAAATAATTAATATACTGAGTAATAGATATACCATCTTTCATCCTTAGTGTGTATAACTGCTATTTCAAATACAGCCAATTTGCAAGGGACTTCGTCATATAGAGACTCTCTTGCTTTGACTACAATCTTGCTGGAGTACTTTTTATGGCGACCTCTCTCAATATGTTATCTGTCAATGATAACACCAATGTAACGTAAGCCTTCATGATAAATTCATCCTTTTCCTCATCTAAAAATGTTTTTGGCAAGAAATACTGGCCCTTTAGTGCTCTTTGTAAACCTTGTTGACATATGAGGTGTGCATCTTCATCTTCTACAACCCAAAATCATTCTTCATATCAAATTTCTTTACCTTGTACTTCATGGTTGACATTTGGTCAATTGAGCTCTTGATACTAGTTTGTTGTAACCTAGAAAGACCAAATTATATGAATGAGAAATAAAAGTAAAATAATTTGATAAAAGAGACAACAAAATTTAATGTGGTTCATTGATATACCTAATCTATCTAACAAAAATATGAATTTATTAATTCCAAATAAAAATGCCAAGTACAATTTAAGTCCCATAAATCTCACGAGAACACCCAACACCCTCGTTTTAAACTCTGTTCTAAGATAAAATCTCTAAAACAGTAAAAAATCAATATTTAGGATTCCTCTCTCATCAATCTGAAAGAAACAAGGTTTAAATACCCAAAAATATCACAAAAATGAATATTGGCACCCTGGAATTCGTAACTCCATCAAGGGGACAGTTTTACTGTGCCAAGGCATGCAGATATTGTGCCCTGGCATAACATTACAGTATGTCGCACACTAAGGCATATAGAACTTGCGCTCTAGCACACGGTTGCAAATTGTGCCATGCCATAGCATGGCCTCCTCGTGCCCTAGCACACATTGCAGTAGATTTTCCTAGTTTTTGCACCCAAACACTACTTTCCTCACGCCCTGATGAGCAATGTTCTATCAACACACACTAAGTTTAGCTCTTGAAGGTTTTTATGGCACTAGAATCCAAATATTTTTCAAAAAAAATTGAAAAAAATAGCCCACAAAACACCACAAAGACCTATACATGTATGGAATTCAAATTTAGATGAGAAAAATACCTTGGTGATAATAGAAAATAAAGAGCAAGAGAAAACTCTCTCCAATCGTTAAATAAGCTCTTCACTAATGCAGCAGAATCACTAATGATTTTCCCTTAGATGGACTCCTCCGTTTTTGGCTAAATTTTTTACTAGAACTCTTCAACCCTTTGAAGATTCTATAGCTCAAAATTCAGCCCAATCAAAACACTTGAGGTACTCCCAAAACAAGCAAAACCCAGCTACCAAAAACTGCTCCAATCAAGAGCAAAGCAACCAAAATAGATTGCCTCTAATGTAAAAGTCCACACACCAAATCTATGGACTACTCTCTATAGAATGGCTAGAATGTCTGCATAGAATGAGGGAAAAAAGGCTAGGAATATGGAGGTGGAGAGCGGAGGGAGTTGGAGAGAATATTAGGAGGCTAACAAAATTAGATTCCCACTACATAATATTGTTGGGAGAAAATCACACTAAGCATGCACACCTTGCTACCAAATGGTGGCCACTCTACTATATCTATAAATAGGAGTGGTCACACAACATCCTCAAGGAGGGGTGCCAAGTGTCCTTGCCTAGGCGACCACTAACTTGTGATTAGTGAATGAGAATATTAATTGAATCACATATTTCATCTTATGAAATGTCTTGCAATTAAATTCTATTTCACATGAAATGAACTCTTCATTTAATTATTCTCTCCAAAAAATAACTCTCCAACTTAATTAAATTTAACATTTTAATTTAATTAATAATAATTTGACTTAACTCTTAAGTCAAGTACATAACTAATTAAGCTAGTCAAATTAATTTAACTCTTAAATTAATATTGACCAATTGATAGTCATGTGACATCAATTAATTAACTCTTAATTAATTGATCTTAATTTAACTCTTAAATTAATTTGATCAATTTAACATTTAAATTGTTCAAGCTAAAATGACTACAATTTTGCCTCCTTCAAAAATCGGTCATAAATTTTCTAACTCTTAGAAAATTCTGCTTCCTTCAATAGACCATGTTATTGGCTTTTGTGTGTGATCTATTAGGTTCTACCATTCATTGGACATGGGCTCACAACGTTTTGTAACTTTTGGAATATCAAATATTCACTTTAGTTTAAATTTCTTTAAACTGAGAGACTCAATTCAATTAATCTCATTAATTGAAGAATACCCAATGTCCATGGTCGATATCCAACCTCAGGCCCATGGAACCCAACTAATTAGCCGAAATGAATGCTCTTGAAGAACCATTCTAGCATTACGCGTATCATGAAAATACAATCCTTCCATCTCTTATCTCCTAAAAGAAGTCTAAGGTAAGATATTAGTCGGCTCCCTAATAGCCTCAATAATATGCTTCTATTCTTAATGTTTGATTCCTTTTGTGACCTCATCTTTGGAAACATATTCCCAAATTGTCACATCACCTTGCAAAAGATTTTTGGGAATCAATTATTATAGAGTACATAGGAGATGCACTCGTCCTTCACAAAGCAAGGAATTGGATTTCATCTTAGATCTCGCAAACCTCCATGTCCAATAGCTTATGCCCAGTCTCTACTTGAGTGGCTCGCTAAGTAACCAAGGAAGAGTCAAAACATAAGGGTCAAATACAAGGTTACCATAGACTCTCAGGTCAAAGGACTAATAATATGTACTAGAATAAGTAGGGGAGCTTGCCACTGCTGCTATCTAGTGAATTCTCCAAGCGGGTCTTTTGTGCCTTGTTATTTAACAGGCACCCACCAACATGCATGTATATCTCACATGGGATTGCTCATGGAGCGAAGCAACATTCAACCCTTGAATTTATGCACCATCAGTGCAAGTCTATTCGGATCTTAGATTCCCTATCTCATATGATCCTATGACTTTAAAGATTTAAGATTACAATTGTGTGAGACTTATTCCATGATTATCACCCAGTGCATGACCAAATCCCATAGTCTTGTGTGATCTAGGGGCTTCATCCAGATGCAAGTGAAGTAAATGAAGAGCATAAGATGAAGATGGTCATATAATGAATATCATTCAATCAAGATTATTTTACAATGAAATAGTTTACAAAGCTAATCTAATTGGCTTGGGGGACACTATTCCAACAGCGCCAACGTCCCATCTCATCCATTCCGCGTCGTCTCCTCCATTTCTTGCTATTTGTAACTTAAATTTCAAGGCATAATTAACATATATAAATTTAAATTACCGTAATATTGATACTCATTACATTGATAAATAACCAAATACCCAACATCACAATTACTAAAAATAAAATTGATGAAGATAATTTTATTGATTAATTTTAAGAAGAATATATGGTTTGTTTGAGAATTATGAATGAGAAGAAAAGAAAAGAAAAAGCAAGGGAAAGAAAAAAAATAATATAGAAAATAAGTAGTTTTAAGTGAAAAGTAAAACTTTATGTGAAACCTTAAAGTTTTTGCTAATCAATAAAATATTTAAGGATATAATTAGTATATCATAATTTGTTGTAATGGTGTAAATACTATTAGTTTGTGAGTGTTATGATCATTTTCTTTTTAAATAGTATAAATATGAAAATAAATTAATAAATACACAATAATTTATAAAGAATATGTAATATCTAATGGGTCAAGGTTTTGGTCCTCAAATTAAAATTTGAGGTCCATCCAAAGGTGTATTTTTCATTCCTAAATCGGTGTCAAATAGGACGAGTTCAAGTCGAGTCCAAATTTTGACCCAACTTCATTGCCTTCCCATGTAAAAGTCCTCCACAAGACATTAGTATCACGGCGTTCTCTTGGATGAAGATCATGGTTTGGGCCCGCAGATGCAACCGGTGCTAGGTGAACTCTTTCTTTAAATAATAATTTAAAAAAAAATGCTATGCCTCAATAAATTTTTATGAAACTCAAATTTATAACCAATATATTTAGTGTGGAAATTTAGTTTTACTATTCCAAAAATAAAATATATTATTTTTTATACATTTTTACTGGACATCATTATCATTTTTATTTTCAAAATACATTTCTCAATAACATATATATCTTTTCCCAATAACTTAAATACATTTTCTCTCTTTTCCTTTATTTCTCTCTTTCCCACATATAACCTATTAAATCATTATTTTTTCAACAATTTATCAAAATACGAACTCATTTTCAACTTATTTCCACTAAATACTTTCCAATATTTTGAAAATGGCAAAAATGAAAACTGAAAACAAAAATAAAACCAAACGGCTGCTTACCATCAAGTTATCAATTTGTATTATATGAACTTATTAATCCTACATTAATTACTACAAAGCAGAAAGATCTGAAATTTTAGAAACTCTATTAATGAAAATATCAAGTTATTAACTTAGATTTGCATACGGAATAATAGTGTGCAATTAAGTAGGAATTACAATATTTGATAACAATAGATCCGCTAGCATAACAATTTGTTGTCGCCAATGAGATACATCTAAATGTTAATGTCATTTAAAATTATGAATCAATGGCATTTATATTTTTCTCCCAAAGTCTATGCCTAAATTTTTTACCAATGGCATCTACTATGATTTACTAATATTCCGAAAAAATATTTTGTACAATGTCGAATTTAGATCTGAACATTACACTATTATGTATCAAATATACTAAAAAAAATCAGTATTAAAAAGCTACTATGAAATTAATTTTATAGTTATAACTATAAACTATAGATATGAATTTTGTAGCAAATGTATTTTTATTATAATTGACAAAAGTTATTAATTTTCAATCCGTAGTATTGTATGTTCAAAGTTTAATAGATTAGTTATACATTATCCATATAAAATATACTGTACATAAAAAAAAAAAAAAAGAATAATCATCAGTATGGATTGGTCATGGTGAGAGTTAGTTATGAGAGCATTAACTTTAAATTTGACTAGAATAATTTCATAGCTAAAGCTACAAATTTTTAGCATCACTTATGAAAGGGCCATAGCTGGTGCCCTATTTTTTTATGGCAAATGTCTTGAAAAATTAGATGAAAAATAGTAATGTGGTTTAAATTTGATGGATTCAAATTATGACCTGACTCAAAAAATTTGCAATGAGACTTGAAATGGATAAAAATGGAGGTCTGTGTCATTCAAAATATTTTATAATTTTTTTTTTTTACCTATTTAGCCTAGATGAATTCGGAAGAAATTATAAAGGGGTTAAAGATTTTGTAAGGGACATCAATTTGTTTACTTTTTTGTTTCTTGATAGTGTAAGTTTTCTCTTTATTTTACTTGTAGACGTAGGAATCTCTGATCACAATGTAAATTCATATGTCTAATTTTTCATTTTTCTATTTTCTTAGCGAGATTGTGCGCTGGTATCCGCCTTTTTTCATAACAAAAAATTATTTTAGTAGTAGGACACAACTCTAACGCAAGTGAGAGACGACATGGACACTGAATGCCCGTTTGTTTTCTTTTGCAAACCTCATTTTCAGATTTTTTTTTACTATTTAAAAATTGAAACACAATTTTTTTTTACATATTTTTACCTAAAATATTTTATTTTTCATTCTCAAAATACATTCTCTAATATCTTCACCTACGACTTACTAAACACAACATAATTATTACTTTTTCAATAATCTTGCTAAATACAAACTCATTTTCACTAACTATTTTTTCAAATTTCGGAAATGATGAAAAAAAATGAGAATGAAAATAAAACCAAATGGGGCTCTCAAAGAGAATTATATGGGTACAAGTAGGGCTGTCAATGGAACCAATTTTAATTTGAATTTGATCTAATTATTTAGGATATTTAACCGATACAAAATTCAACGGATATGATCCGATTAAAAAAATTCATAATCTGAAATAAATTGAGCAAATATTGATATGGCTCAATCCGATCCATTAATAATCTGAATCTAAATATATTTAGTATTATACATATATATACACACAAGGTCCTATAGCAATGCCAAAGCGGATATTTGGATAAAAGGAGCAATGAACTCCTATGCAATATATCAATTCAAATGTTTTTCATATAAATTGTTAGTTTTGAACTTATTTACATTATAATTACATCATTTGTTTCTCTATTTTTATAACAGAAAATTATGCGGGAGGAATAATGAGTAGGAGCTGTATGCGATAATATAGCCAAAATGCAATGCAAATTTAGATTTGATTAAAATGAGTTTCTTTTTATAATACTTTGAGTCTATAATTAGTTGATTGATGAATTAAGTATAACTATGTATTTATAATGCCAAATAAGTATTATTATCATCAATGGAACCTAAAATACAATGACTTGGAGAATGGTTGTAATTAAATTAAATTTTATTATTGCATTTAAATGATGAATAGACTTAAAAATCTATTCATTAATCTGTTGTGTATTGTTTTAATGATGATTGTTTTGAATTTGGATTCTACTACTTTTTAGGAAAATAATAAATATATAATGATTTTGAGAATATACGGATTTAAATTTTTTTTTATATTTGATGTTTGTTTGGATTCAAAGATGATTATATCAACTTCAAATTCTATAAGATTTTGGATCAAATTTGAATATGACATACTTGTAAATTTGAATTTATATTTAAATCCAACATGATTCACTTCGAATTCCACCGAGTTGCAAATTAATTGGGGGTATCCGCAGGAGGCAATAGATTATAAAACTGGTCCCGTGGAGTAGTTGGATTTACATTTAAGCTTCACATGCTGTGTCTTCCTAAATATTAAAAAGCCCATCTACCTTTTTGGATTTGTATGAACTAACTTCTCACTGCCACCTTTCACAGCATTTTTATTTTCCTCACCATTACTATTCTGTCAATCATTTACTCACCATATTGAATTACAAGTGTAGTACAATTTATTAGAGGCCCACTTCAGTAGTTGTTGAACAAGAGTTTTGAACACGAGTTACAACTTTTATTTCTTCATATTGATATTTTATATATTATGTCAAATGGTGATTAATTAATCAAGTAATATTATTTTTAAATTTATATATTTAAAATTTGAAATTTAAATTTAATCAATTCTTGCTATTCATAAATATGTATAAATAAAAAGGTCCATTTTATATCATATCTCATTCAGGATTTAAAAGGCATAACTATTTTTTTGCAAATAAACTTACACATGTGATTCTCCTGGTTCATTATTTTCTTGGTCATTCATTGTCAAGAACTGACTCACTGAATTGTTTGGTTAGTTAGTAGGGGTCCCAAAAATGGTATCGATGGTGACATTTAAAGCTCACATTATTGATGATATTGATACTTCATACTACATTTCTTATAAAGTACTTTTCAATAAGTTCAATCAAACCTTATAATCACAATAATCGCATGATTTGAAAATCTTTACCTACTCTAGTGTAATATATTTATTCTCATAATTTCCTCTTTTAGTCATTGAGATTCTTATTGAGCAAATAAATCGGATTACTCCTTGTTAAATTCTTATTGAAGAGAAACTTTTGTATGTTACTAGAATTAAGATTTAATCTAAGGACCTCTGCTTAGTTTAATATCACAATTAGGGGTGCAATTGAGTCGAATCGAGCTAAGCTGAATTTAGTTTAGGTAAATTTTCGAGCTCAACAAGCCAAAAATTTGAAGCTCGAACTCGACTCGAATTGACAAATGAATCACAAAAGACTATAGGTTCAAGCTTGAGTTTGAGCTCGAACTCAAGATAAAAAAAGAAATATAATGTATATTTATTAATAAAATAAAAAATAATATTTAATTATATATTGGCTCACGAGTCTTAAGCCTAGATATAGACGGCTCAAATTAGAGCTCGAGCTCGATTTAGCTTGACTCAGGCTCAAACTGTTTTGAGCTCGAATTGAGTTAGCTCGAGCTTGGCTCATGAGGCTTGCGAGCCAACTTGTCTCGTTTGCACTCCTAATCTTAATAAATAATTATGTTATCTTTTTAAGTCGAGTGGTCAATAGTCGAACAATGTTGCCTCATATTTAAATGTACAAGGCTGGTGTCTATAAATGAAAAGAAATATCTCATTTATGTTACTTTCTCAAATGTGCATTTTTTTTTTTATTCACATGTCAAAGCACGTAAAAATGTCTTAAACAAAGTAAAATTAATGTTTCATTTTGAAACAAACTTTAGTGATTTTTATAAGTATTTTTTATTTACACATGCTTGCCAAATATTTATTAGAATTCAAATCTAGACCTTATACATAAAGTTATCCTGATTATCTAATAGTATTAATGTATTAGGTTAACATTTCACCAAAAATTTAATATATTAAGAAAAGCTAGAAAATTTATGCCATGCAATATATTAATAGTAATCAAGCAAATTATTGACTATGAATCATATTTAAGCATTTTATTTTATGATAATATTATGCACATTTCCAACAATTTGGAGATTCACTTGAACGTTAAGCGTACACTACCAAAAAAATCGGTTTTAGTGACTGCTACACAGTGACCACTCCCAGCGGTCACTGATTTGTGATCGATTTTATTCAAAACTTTTTTTCTTAAAAAAGTAATTGATTAGTGATCGATTTGTGATGGAATTAGTGACCCCAAAAGATGGCAGTCACTAATCGGTCATTAAATTAGTGATAAATTTTTCTTGGGTCACAAATGCAATCACTGAATTTTCTAAGGTCACAAAATTTGTCACTAAATTAGTGACTGATTTTTCTTAAGTCACAAACGCGGTCACTAAATTAGTGATCAATTTTTTTGGGGTCACAAATGCGGTCATTGATTTTTCTTGGGTCATAAAATCGGTCACTGAATTAGTGACTGATTTTT
Source organism: Jacaranda copaia (assembly GCA_014898725.1). Classification (NCBI taxonomy): domain Eukaryota; kingdom Viridiplantae; phylum Streptophyta; class Magnoliopsida; order Lamiales; family Bignoniaceae; genus Jacaranda; species Jacaranda copaia. The sequence goes on along the minus strand of JACGDI010005484.1, from coordinate 531,570 downwards.
CTTGGGTCACAAATGCGGTCAATGATTTTTCTTGAGTCACAAAAGTGATTACTAAATTAGTGATCAATTTTTCTTAGATCACAAAAGTGGTCATTAAATAATTATATAATACTTTAATTTAATTAGATAACTTATTATATTAATAAAATTAATTTGTCTAATTAACTAAATAAATTATTATTTTTTTATAATTAATAAAGTTAATTTGTTTAATTATATTAAATTTTTACAAATTGTAATTTAAATAGATAAATATTACATATATAATTTGATAATACATTTAAATAAGTTATTGTTTGTATAGTCAAATAAATTTTTGGTATA
>JACGDI010005484.1:503039-519716 GCA_014898725.1 Jacaranda copaia | reverse complement strand
AAAAAAAATTGATTAATAAACATACAACTTAGATAAGTTTTTTCTCATATTAGAATTGCAATCCAACTGAATCACTAATGCCTTAAAGAAATTATCACCCCTCTTATAGGTGCACATGGTATTACGAAACTTCCTCTAAGATAAGATAGTCTAGAAGCTATTAGCTCCACTTCAAACCAACTTCACCTCGAAGAATGCTTAGCTGCCTAAAAAACTGAACAGTCTACCACTACATAGAATGCATAATGCAGAAAAAGAAGTGAGAATATTATTGTTCTATTGTATGTCTTTCTTCTTGCAACCAACAAGTTTATATAGAAGGAAAGGGTAAGAATACATCCAGATTCATTTTAGACCAAGTGCAAGACACTTGTAACTACAAAAATATTACTATAACACTTTTGTAAATAGTAGAGACATTTTTGTCTCATACAAAATAAATTTAAAAGGTTAACTTTAGGTTTTAATTTTAAATTTGATTTTTAAAAATTTGTATTCCAAAAAAATTGTAATTTTCAATGAAAAGAATGACCTAAGACAATTCGCCCAAATGCTTGAACCCAACCTAGGCCAAATGAGGGTGGTATCCTACACATATGGATACGCCTTATAAATCCTTTGTTGATACTCTAATTAGCATTAACCCTTAAATTACATATAAGGTTTGTTACCTTTGTTACCTTTGGTAAAACTATTGTAGAACAAGTGAACCACCATTAGGCATAAAAACTTTTATGCTACCACTAGTCTGACACATTTTTGTTGCAAATCCAATGCGAGATACCTCCCACTTTCATAATCTATGCCTATTTGAACCCCTCTTTCAACCTCACAACACCTGCAGATTTCCAATCAAATTGGCACTAATCCATATAACCAAATTATCTCTTAATCATGTATTAATTCATCCCAAAACCTCAATTGAATTGATGCCAAAAATGTCACACTTGATAACATACTTCAATGACATGGAGTAAACTTGGCCTTGTGTGCTTGCTAAGTTAGTAGTAGTTTTGGATCTATTTTAATAGATATTTCATCCCTATTTCGTATATGGATACATCACAAGTGTTTTTAATCCACAATTTATTTTTCATTTTTTATTTTCTAAGAGAGAGTATTACAAATGAGGAATTCATCATCCCATCAACAAATCAATATTTTTTTCCACAATTTATTTTTTATAAAATAGAAGAAATTGAACAATAATTGTTGGAGTACCTATAACAAATTGAATGTGATTTTAAAGCATGATGATTGATTGCACTATTCTTATTGTAATTTTTGCCCCAACTCTTCAAGATTGTGGATAGATTTGTTGAGGCAATTTACCCCTAAAACACAATAAAACCACCAAACTCAAAGATTGACAGTTTTGAAAAGTTTCTTTAGAAATTTTATGATACATAAAAATATAAATGCAGAATAGAGATTGAGAAAACGATTATTTCTAAATTATTTGCATTTCACAGAGAATTCTATGTATCTGATTAATAAAACATAACCATATATTTGTTTAACTCAAATTCATTAATACAATTTCCCATGAATATTTAATTTACTTTATAATCAGATATAACTCTTCAATTCTATTTCATAATTTAACTAGTTATAAAAATTTAAAGAAACAAGAAAAGAAAAGAAAAGAATGCACAACTTCTGAATTTAAATAGCTTTTTAATATAAAATAATATATTTAACCTCTACAGCTAACAGACATTAGATAGAGTTCCCATTTGGTACGTGGTTGAGAACCCAGAATAGAAGGCAAAATATCAACATCGAAGATTGTTGGCTTTGACACACTCCGCCAAAAAATAGCCCACATGGACATGACTCAAACTTTGAACAATCTATTGAATTAGGTAATAGAGATAGTTACACTCAAAATTCAAGTATGGAAAGGCAAGCTAGAGAGCATGGTGGATTTGATGGTTTGGTGGTTATAAATAATTGTGGCATGGATTTGGAAAGTAGTGAACAATCTAATGTGGTGGACTGCTCAAATAGGCTGATACCTTTGAATTTAAATAGACAAAAAATAGAAGATAGGCCAGGTGACCAAGTTGTAGCCTGCCTCACTTATCTAGAACTTGATGGTGGGCCTAACTTTCTCTTTAGGTCAAAAAACTTTCAATTGGTGGGTCCTATTTCCCAGGCCCACCAACAGCAATGAGTATCCTACATTGGAATTGTCATAGGCTTGGGAACCCACAAACAATTTCAAGTGTTAAAGGATCTTGTGAGAACAAAGCAACCCAGAGTTATTTCTTTGATGGAAACATTAGTTGGGAAAGATAAACTGGAATGAGTTAGAATAGCTCTTGAGTTTGAGGGGTGTTTTATTGTCGACAATATCAGAAACGGGGGAGGTCTGGAGCTACTTTTGGAAAAATAAGGACATTGTGAAAATAATTAATTTCTCTAGAGATCATGTTGATGCTGAGATTCAGATGGTTGGGGAAGAGAGTTGGAAGCTTACAAGGTTCTATGGCTACCCAGAAAAATCATGAAATGGGATTCTTGGGATTTCTTATTGAGGATTAAGAATATTCCTCTTTTTCCTTGGGGACTTCAACGATTTACTCAATCCTTCAGAGAAATTGGGTCATTGCTCACACCCGCTCTAACTTTGCGAAGGATTTTGGAATGCTATTGAATATTGTGGTTTATTTGATCTTGGTATTATTGGGCACCAATTCAATTGGGAAAGAGGTAGGCAGACTGACCACTGGGTTAAGAAAAAGCTCGACAGGGCTTTAGCTTCTCAAAAATGGCTGGATTATTTTGGAGATGCCAAACTTCTTAATCTTGAAGCTGCTGGATCTGACCACTCTTCTATTTTACTTCAGCCGTACCGTTTAGACCATCATAAAAAAAATACTTCAGATTCAAAAATAGCAGGCTTAGGTAGGAGGATTGCAAGGAGGTTGTGGCGAATAGTTGGTACCATTTGGTTGAAGAAAAGATTCAAGCTAAAATCTTGTAGTGTGGCAGATTCTCCACCTAGGGCACTAAATTTGTTACTCAATTTAAGGAAGCATTGACAAATTTAAGGCAAAAATGTAGTGGCTTAGAGGAAAAGGGGATATTGAATCGGTAACTAAATTCATGGATACCCAAAAGCAGTATCTTGTTGTCCTTCAACAACATAAAGACTTTTGGAAATAAAGAGCCAAGCAATTTTAGCTGAGGGATAGAGACTCTAACTCTAGGTTTTTCCATGTGAAAGCTTCATCCAGATTTAAACAAAACTTGATTAAACAACTCCGTGATGATTAGGGGAATTGGAAAGAGTGGAACAATGGTCTGGAGAAGCTAATCAAAGATTTTTATGACGATCTATTTAAATCTCAACACTACTCGGATGGGAATATTCTAGATTGTGTTAGTTTGAAAGTCTCAGAATAGCAAAATAGTGAATCGATGGTAGATTTCAGTGAGAAAAAAATCAAACAAGCCATTTTCTCTATGCATCTGGACAAATCCCCGGGACTTGATGGTATGAACCCTATTTTCTTTCAAAGTTTTTAGCATATGGTTGGTACGGATGTTTCAAATGCATGTTTATCTTATTTGTGTTATGGTTATTTGCCTATTGGTCTTAATGAAACATTGATTACTTTAATCCCGAAGAAATCCCAAATTTATTGCTAATCTTCACCTTATTGCTCTTTATAATGTGTTGTATAAAATTACCTCAAAAGTCTTGGCTAACCGCATAAAGAAGGTGTTACCATCTGTTATCTCTCCTACCCAGAGTATATTTATTCCTAGTCATCTTATTTCTAATAATGTCATGTGGCCTTTGAAATTATGCATTACCTTAAGAGGAAAACTCAAGATAAGATTGGTATGGCAGCACTTAAGGTAGATATAAGTAAGGCCTATGACCGAGTGGATTAGGTAGTTTCTGAGAAGGATTATGGAAAAATTAGGGTTTGATTCCAGATTTATTCATCATGTGATGATGTGTGTGGAATCAATTACCTATACCTTTGTGCATGATGGAAAGAAATTGGCCCAATTATTCCTAGTCGTAGCTTATGACAAGGAGATCCAATTTCTCCTTATCTGTTTATTCTTTATGCTAAAGGTTTATCGGCTATTCTATCTAAAATGAAATGTCAAGGTAGGTTTCATGGTTGTAAGATTACGAGACGAGCTCCTACAGTATCCCATCCTCCATTTGTGGATGATAGTATGTTCTTTTTCAAAGCTACTAAAGATAATTGTAAGGTCATTAAAAATTGCTTTAACGACTATAAAAAAACATCTGGTTAGCTAATTAACTACCAAAAATCCTCTATTTTTTTTAGCTCTAATATGGATGATAGAGCTAGGCATGACATCTGTGAGGAACTTGATATGGCTATGAAATTGGAACAAGAGTCCTATCTCGGTCTTCCTTCACTTATAAGTAAAAGGAAAAAAAAAAGATTTTTAAATTTATCAAGGATAAATTTTGGCAAAAACTCAATGCATGGGACCCAAAAATCCTCTCTTGGCTGGGCAAGAAGATATTTCTTAAAACAGTGGCTCAAGCAATCCCCAATTATGTGATGAGTTTCTTCTTACTGCCTAGAGACCTCTGTGACGATATTAAGAGGATAATAGATGCATTCCTATGGAAGAGTAAGAACACAGTTTTGAACAACTCAAAAGGGATCAAATGGATGAGATGGGAGAAATTATGCTATCCCAAGGCTTATAGCGGGCTTGGTTTTCAAAAATTGAGAGAATTCAATTTGGCTTTACTCAATAAACAAGGTTGGAGACTACTAATAGAGCTTGATTCTCTTGTGGCAAAAATGTTTCAAGTGAGGTACTATCCGGATAAATCTTTCTTGGATGTGCAGTTAGGTAACTATTCAAGTTTTTCGTGGCGAAGTGTTTTTACAACTCAGATCATTATTAAGAATGGAAACTATCTCAAAGTGGGTAATGGTCAGAATATCTTAATTGACTGAGACCTTTGGCTTTCGAATACGGTTAATCCCTATGTTATTTCGGCCTTTAGTTTGGAGATTGCTAATCAAACAATGTACTCTCTTATGTCACAAAATAATTGGAGTTGGAATCAAGACCTCATTTTCTCTACCTTTAATGATCATGATGCTAATTTTATTTGTGGTATTCCTCTTACAAATAGGTAGGCTAATGATGTATGGTTGTGGAACGATGAATTAAAAGGAATATACTTGGTGAAGAGTAGCTATAGATTGCTTATGCCTAATCTGTCTACTAAAACACATCAACTTTGTCTTGGCGTTTGGCAAAAATTATGGAATGCAATTGTACCCCCCATGGTCCTTAATCTTGCTTGGTGAGCAATTGTAGGTTGTCTATTTGTTAAGGATCGCCTTATTGCTAGAAAGATTGAGCTAGAACCATGCTGTGCAATCTGTGGAGGCGATTTGGAGAAAACTTATCACATTTTTGTGACTGGCCCTCTAGTTAAAGTAATATGGGAACATTCTCAATTGTCAAAATATATAGGTGTGGCTAACACAGAATCCTTCCCTCATTGGCTTGATGACTGTTTTGCTTATTTAAGTAAAGAGGATAGCAATAAACTTCTTATGTTGCTGTGGAGTATTTGGAGAAATCGCAACCAAGTAGTTTGGAATGGGAAAAGTAGTTTAGCATATCACGTCTGTTTTTTGGCAGCTTCCTCTCTTCAATAATGGCATGAAGCTCAAAAGGATAAGTACAAACAGTCGGGTAGCAATGTGCAACAAACAACACGATGGGAGCTCTCGCCTATTAATTGGACTAAGTGTAATGTGGACGCTGCTATTTCAAGTGGTGAACATATTTTCTAGTCTAGTTAGACCTTTAGAGATGATATTGGCAATTTTCAGATAGCAGTAGCCATGCCCCATCAAGGAGTGATAACAACATAGCTGGCAAAGGCCATTGCTTTTAAAGAAGCCTTAAGCAGGTCAAAGACTATAAATCAATCTAAGGTTATCTTTGAGTTAGATGCACAAGTAGTTGTGAATGATGTTTTACATAATGTTGTTGATCTTTCTTATTATGAATCTATTATTCAAGATTGTAAACATATTTTGTCAGAACTCACTAATTATAAAGTTTGTTTTATTCATCATTCAACGAATTAAGCAGCTCACTTTGTTGCTAGAGTCATTGTTTCTATGCGTGAACCAGGTATGTGGGAAGGTCATAGTCCCTCATTCCTGACTAATGTTCTTGTTTCAGATTTGGTACGAAATTTCTATTTGTTAGAGTCAAAAAAAAAAAAAAAAACCTCCACAACTTTTCTTTCATTTTTCTTTTTGTCTTACAAAAGCTTATAGACAAGATTTTCTTATTTTTCCTAGTTCAGACAAATTCTTTCAGTACACAACCCAATATCCTCTCAACAATAACCTCATTAAATGTGCTATGAGATTTGAAGTGTTGACAAACATTCAACAATTATCTTAACCAGCGACATTCCCTTTGAAATACTAACAAGAATCTTCAAACACCAAAAAGGACACTTTCTTCCTTTTTTTTACTTTTTCTTTTTCTTTTTTTTTTCTTTTTTTGTGAAGCTTCAAATTGATAGGGTTAAGACAGAAGCACAGCCGGATTCAAGATTCATTAGAAACCTGTTGTATTCATATGTCCCCTTCCTGTCCCTTAACCCAACGTTCTTGACTAACTTTCTTGGCCTCTTCCTCTACTATGTTCTATCCCAACAGTCACCTATAAGTTTAAGTTTACCTTTTAACACATCTAATTCAAACTTTCAAACTTCTCACCCCTTTCTCTTTCGAGCTTTTCTGTTGTCTCGTGTCCCAAGAAGTGCTGTCAATGTATATATAACACATACACGGGGCATTATACAAATGCTTTCTTAAATGCCATTAAACGGTTTCGAATTTAAAACCATTTTCTTTGTTTTCCACTGTCTTATTTTGGTTCTTCTTGTCAACCATTGAGTTGCCGCTGTTTTAGCACTCAAGAGAAGGAAGGATAAGAGGCAAAAACGTGATCGGGGTGAGATTTATGTTAAATTATCGTGTATTCTTTGGTTTTTACTGGTTGTTTGTGCTCCGCTGATGGGAAAGGGAAATTAACTTTGAATTTGGAAGAAGAATCCCTTTGTTGTTTCTTATCAGGTACTTCAGTGAATCATTTTGATCTGGCTCTGGCGAAGGCTTTCTTTTGGAAATTTTAATCTTTTTCTGGTCATCCTTTTTTTTCGTAATTTTATTTTTGAATTTGGGATCTTGCAGACTCCAATTGTATTAGAACTTGGCTTAAGGTTTCACATGAAGGGTTTAGTTTTACTTGAATTTATCTTAGGATTTTTGATATCTTAGACTTCAGAAAGTCTAATAGATAAAAATAGACTGCTGATATTGAACTTTTCTTTTGTGAATAATGGAATCTTTGCTTGTTTTTTGGGTTACTTTCTTTTCTATTGACTCTTTTCTTGTACATCCCTGTAGTATCAGATTAATCATTGATTATACACTTAAAAAGAAAAACAAAACAAAAAACAAAAGAAGAAGAAGAAGAAGAGGAGGAGGAGGGAAACGGTCATTCTATAGTTCAGAATTAGAGATCAGCCACAAAATTGAGTCAGCTACTGCGCATCTTCTTTTACATTGTTTGTGGGACTGCAAAGTAACTTTAATCCTTTTTCCTTTTATTTCTGCAGAAAAAGCATGGCTCCATGGGCATGTCTTTGTGAATTTCATGATGTTTTTCACTTAAAAAAAGTAAAATGTCATGCAAACAATGGTTTAAAAGTCTTGTATTTTATGCTTCGAATGATGGGATAAATATAAGTGCATTGATGAAAAAAATGATTACTTGCCAGTACTTGAAGGTATCATCAATAGATATTTAGTTCGGATTTACAGGTCTAACTTCTGCATAAAGAATTGCAACATATTTAAACATGGCAATTGCAGTTACAATGTTGTATTTCAGGTTTTCATTTACATATGGCAGTTTGAAACCTGTGAAGCACGTGCTGTTCTCAGTTGTAGTGCGTGTTGTGATTTAAGGTTGTCCAGACTATACTAAAGCTCACTGTCCAGTAAACTAAGTACATAGCTGAGAAAAGTGCTGTTCTGTTAAATTAACACAGGAAAAAAGGACCTATGAATTGACCTTCATTCTGTTCAGAAGCTTATGTAGCTGTTTGCCACTCTGAATAGTTTACTGCTATCCCCCGCTAAACTTGTAATGATCTGACCATCCCATTACAATTATGCAGATCAAATTAGAGTATTCTAATTGCTGTCAGTAATCATTTAGCTGCCATTTGAGAGGAGAAATGCCCAGACCAAGGTATTGTCGGATATAAGTTGTTGTTTCTAGTTTTCCATTAATTTTGATGGCCTCTCTTATCATGGGTGCAGAGCAAAAGAAATATCTCAACGCCAGTCTCCTCGGGGCCCACCTAATCTCAATACGTCCAGCTGTGATTCTGATCCTCTACCTCTTTGTCCTAGGATGGAGAGAAGCCCAAAACTAGCTGAGGGTCGATCTACAAGAGGTTCCCAATCTGAACCATTGAATCAAAAGAAACTCGGAACACGCATTGCAGATTTAGAATCTCAACTTGGCCTAGCACAGGAGGAGCTCAAATGTCTGAAGGACCAGTTGGTCTCAACTGAGACTGCTAAAAAAGTAGCACAAGATCAACTTGAGAAGAAATCAAAGAAAAAACAAAAGGCGACCGAGGCACTGGAAGTCAAAGAGAAGCACTCTGCCCTAATTGAGACCCTAACGTTGAACAAGAATGATGGAGCTATTGCTTATGAAACGTCTGATGATGTCCAGCAGGAAACTGATGTTTTTGAGGTTCCCATTGAAAAAGTAACAGTGAAGCACAAGGCTGAAGTAGAACTGCCAGCTGAAGAAGATGCATTGAAACCTAAATGTGTCACTTTGTCAACTGAATCATCCGCCAGGTCAGAGCAAGAGAATGCATTATTTGATGAGTTGGCAACGAAAAATGATGAGATAAACTTACTGAAGACCAATTTAGACGAGAAGGACAAAGAACTGGAAATTCTTCATCAGGAAAATGAGAGCTTAAAGGGCCAGCTTGATGAGAAGTCGCTAAAAATACTATCTGCTCAATCTGAGATCGACGAACTGAATCTGAGGTTGAGTAAGGTTGGTCAAGAGCTGGAAAACAGTAAAAGCAGTGCTGTCCAGAAAAATGAGAATTTAGAAGCTGCTGAAAAAAAAAATGAAGAATTAGAAAATGAGATGAAACAGCTTCATGTACAAACCGAGCAATGGAGAAAAGCAGCAGATGCTGCAGCATCCGTTCTGGCCGGGGGAGTTGAGATGAATGGCCGAAGGATATCTGAGAGATGTGGATCCATGGATAAACACTATGCCAATGCCTTTGAACCTGCTGGTGGATACGTTAGTTATGTAGGCTCACCAGGACTGATTGATGACCCTGATTATGTTTTTGGAGGTGAAAAGAGGAAAGGTTCTGGTATTAGAATTTTTGGAGACCTGTGGAAAAAGAAGGGCCAGAAATAAAACCCTGAAACCTCCTCCATTTGTACTGTGTGTCCTTGAGGCTTTGGAAAATGGTTGCTTGCCATTTTTATTTATTTTCAATGTCATTGTACCTTGATCATTCTATCAATATTCTATGGTAGATGCTATTGCTGTTTATATTGAGTTTATAAGAACCATCATCACGTTGATGAGGAATTACAAACAGCAAAGTTCTTGCTGCAAGTTATTCAAGACAGCCTACTAATTAGGGTAACAAATCCTATTGATTTAAAACTTTCAAGATACAACTCAAAAGCTGTCTTAAATTTTCGTGTTTGATAGTTTCGCTTGTTTTTATCTTCAAACAATAAATAATTCAAGGTAAAAATTAGCTAGTAATTTTAGTAATTTTCCAATCTTGACATTCCATCTTCAAGATGCTGATCTTGAAATCATGCCAACAGGTTTAGTTCTCAAAGGGCTGTGGTACTTTTGCTGGAAGGGCTCCAGCAAAGAAAATCACCTTTTGTGTTCGATCTTGGTGAAAATGAGTTACGATTGTTGAGGGAAAATTGCTGAAGAAATGGAGATTGATCTTAGCTGATTTTGAAGCCTTGTCTTTCCTACATTCTGAGAGAATGGAATGATCTGCGATTATGTTTTCCATCATCCTTCTGAATTCTTGAGTAATTTAATGTGATGAAGTTTCATCGGACACATATGGTGAGGGGTTTTGTACATATAAAAAGGCACCTCGATCAGAAAGAAAGGAAAACAATCCATAAATTGGGGTAAAACCGGCCGTTGACTCCAAGAAAAAACTAGGTAGCATTTCTGTAAGGACTCCTTTCTCCAAAAACTTCCTTGTTTTCTTTGCATTCAAATTTATCAAGACATCTGCATTCTGAATTTTAGTTACACCCAAAATGTGATAAATACATTTAGACTAGTTATGTATCACCACCTGTTGCATGAAGCTAAAGTCCTGCCAATAATTCAGCTGCAAAAGCTTTATTCCTTTTGTATAAAATCTTGATTTGCTTGACCTGAGAAGATAATAACAGAATACACAGAATTAATTACTCCTAAAACAAAAGCAAAGCACCAAGGATATTGCAATAACTCAACACGTTATCTCTTACTACATAAAGACAGCCCATAGAAAAAGAAGAAAATACTATAACACTTTATACGTTTGTCTATATGTATAATTGCGCTTATTTGATCTGTTCTGTCTCCATCTATCTGATTTGCACAAACATGGCTCAAACTGCAACCATGCTAATCCCCCTCTTCAATCTTTTGTCCCTCTCTTTTCTTCCATGCATTGCTTCTATGTCAAATGGTTTCAGCTTGAAGCTCATTCACAGGGATTCTCCACACTCTCTTTTATATCAACCAAACCTCTCTGATTTTGAGCGGTTCAAGAAAAATGTCGAAATTTCTAAAGCTCGAGCTTCTTACTATCAGCAACGGAGTGAAATAATCTATGCAGATTCTGAAAAAGTCCGAAACGAATCCTTACTTCTTCCACTCAAATACACCGAACCTTTGTACACTGTTGAGCTAGGCCTTGGCACCCCTGTTGTTAAAAGAACTCTGATTTTTGACACGGGCAGTGGTCTCACTTGGACGCAGTGCAGGCCTTGTCTGCGGTGTTTCAAACAAAAAGAGCCCCTTTTCAACATTAGAAAATCTAGTTCTTATAAATTAATGTCTAGGAGGAATAAACTTGCCAAGAGCTTCACCTGTAATATGTTTGGATGTGCTTATTATGTGCAGTATTATAGCGGACAGTTTTCGGGAGGAGTCGTCTCAGTAGAGAGTTTCACCCTCCAAACTACTGCAGGACTTACCCGCAGGGTGCCTGATCTGGTTTTTGGCTGTGGAACTACTAACAAAGGTCCGTTTGATACCACAAATGCAGTTAGTGGTATATTTGGAATGGACAAAGCGGAAGAATCCTTTATTCGGCAGCTGGGAGGCCTAATCAAGAAGCAGTTTTCGTACTGTCTATCAGCAGTACATAACGCATCAAATACCAAATCATCATATCTGAGATTTGGCGAAGAAGCCATGATAAGAGGAAGGAACATCCAAAGCACGCCTTTCTTAAAGAACATGCAAAACGCCAGATTCTATGGATTGGTCTTAATCGATATAACCATTGGCGGATTTAAGTTGGGACTTAGGGGTACATTCCCAGAGGGAGGTATTATTGATTCAGGTTCTTCTATCAGTCTTTTAAACAGTAAAGCTTATTCTGCTGTACAAAATTCACTCCATAAGTATTTTTCTAGATTCAAAAATGTCAAAAGATTTGCAGGAAAGGTAACTCCACCGGGGCTTCTTTGCTACACACGCCCCACAGGCTTTAGAAATTTCCCAAACATGACATTTCATTTCCAAGGGGCTGATTTTCATGTCCCACCAGTGAACCTTTTCATGTTTGATGAAAGGAAATTCTTTTGCTTGGCAATGGTAGCATCTACAAATATGACACTTTTGGGAGCATATCAGCAGCAAAATGTGCGAATCTTGTATGATTTGGAGGATGAGATGCTTTCATTTGCTCCGGAGGATTGTTCAAAAGATGCTGCTTGATTTGATATCTTGATCAGCAATGCACATTTTGTTATAATTCAAATCTTAGATGCTATAACTATTATAAATAGTTTCTTTCTTTTTTTTTTTTTTTGTTTTTGGTTCTTCATTTCTTTTTTCCTGATCTTTGTAATGCTGCTTTTTCTGGGAAGCTTTAAATAACTTGGCTAGCTCCTTGTCAAATTCTAAAGCTCTTTAGTGAATCCTGCTCTTATAAATGATCTTATCCAATTGATAAGCTGCTATCGATTAAAGTTCAATTAGACAAGATAAAGGAAAACTTCAAAATTCATAGAACATATAAATTGTTACTGATCTGGCAGTGACTGATTGGTGATAGGAGGAGTATATCTAGAAACACAAAATCTCCTCATTCAAACTTTTCTACTAATTCCTACCAGAACTAAAGTCTTCTCAACCCAAAAGATGGGTTTCGGCTTCTAATTAAGAAATGTTACATTCTTCTTTATGGTAAGACAACTGGCATTAGTCTTGTATAATTGAATCTCAAATTGTTAGTACGAGTTTATTCATGCAATTAAATCCTCTTCTTGAAAGATCATGGTTTTGGTATTTTGGTGAGTTTCCGAGATCCTTTTGATAACTTATTAGTATTGAAGGAATATTTCTCTAATCTCATTGATCACATAAAGCCTGCCATGAAAATGAAACTAATGAAGCAGCGAAAAGACTGATACTTTCTATTATACAATTTGTATTTCTACTATATTTTATTAGATTAATATTAATTACAAAAATTTCCCTATTTGATAAAATGAAAATCTTTTTGAAATGCAAAATTTTGAAGTCTAATATTTTGTATCAACTAGTTTTATTTAAAATTTTGAAGTATTATATCTAAAGAATAATGATAAAAAAAGAAAACAGTCGATCAACTTTTGAAGAAGAATTTGAGATAAAAAAAAAACGAACCTTTGTGATATATTCAAGGTACACCACATAAAAACAATCGAAATTTGATTACATATGCTCTTCTTTTTACTTTTTATTAGTTAGGGTGATAATAAGCTTTAAAAGTATTCCATGAAACTTTCCGAACTATTCAAACTTTTGTACTAGTCCAGATATATATAGATTAGTTCTTCATGTAAAGGGAGTTCAGTATTTATTGCGAACATATGTTTTCAATAATGAAATGACTAAATCATATCCAACTTTATAATAAAGCTTTATAAGGATATAATTTGGTTGCTGAACAGTGATGTATTAAAGTTGAAAACAATAAATTCAAATGTTAGCCAAGAAGATCTTAAAGATTGGCACAATATAATTGCTATTCTGGAAATAGCAGAGCATCAAATGCATTAAATACTGCTGATAAAATTGTGAAATCTAACAGGTTAGTTAAAAATTCAAGCATAATCTGCATATGTATTTTCTTCTGATAAAATATGACTAACATGGACTGCATTTTGGTTTGTATTTTCAAGATCCTCTTATCCTCCCATCTTTTCTGCCTGATTTCAGTGTCACAAGGTTTTAGCAGTAAAATTATCTACAGAGATTCTCCAATCTCCCCTCTATACCATTCGAATCTTTCTTACCTCAACGCATTCTGGAGGGACATTAAAACTTCAAAAATCCGAGCTTCCAACCTCATGAAAATGAGAAATTCAGATAGCGTAAAATTTTCACTATTTTTTCGTGCGCCCCTGTTTACCCTGGATATAAGCATTGGGACACCTGCTACTAGAACGTCCCTAGTTTTCGACACCACTGCTCAACTCACATGGACACAATGTCAGCCTTGCATAAAGTGTTTCAAGCAAGATTATCCTGTATTTGACCCGAGCTTATCTACCTCTTACAAAAGAGTGCGCCGAAATCACAACCTGGCGCCCTGGTTTAATTGCACTATTCTTGAGTGCTACTATTACGTAGCGAGTCGTGGAGGGCAATCATCTCAAGGGATTGTCTCAATGGAGACCTTTTCCTTTCTGGGCTCATCCAGAATCAACAAGCAGGTCCTAACTGACGTGGTTTTTGGCTGTGGAACTTACAATCATGTCCGTCTTGGTCCTCAAACCACGCTCACTGGGATACTAGGCATGGGAAATTCTCCCACCTCTCTGGTTCGCCAGTTGGGCAACCGTTTCTCGTACTGTCTGCCAGCATTGAAGTCATCTAGATCAAAAAGTGCAGTTCTAAGTTTCGGACAAAAAGCTGTTATAAATGGAAAAGATGTCCAAACCACGCCTTTCCTGCGGCACCCAAAAATTAGAAGATTAGTTCAGGGTACTTTCAGATTGAATTTGATTGGCATTAGTGTTGCAGGAAAAAAGTTGGAAGTGCCAGAGGGTTCCTTTGATGGAGGCTGCATTGTTGACACGGGTGCTCCTTTTAGTATAATAGAAGAACAGGCGTATAAAGCTGTGCTAAATGCATTTTCAAGCTACTTTGCTCAGTTCAAAAACATTAAAAAGATAGCGAACAAAAAATACCCAAAAAGTCTCTGTTATAAGTATACCTGGGGCTTCAGAAATTTTCCAAGCATGATATTGCATTTTGAGGGAGCCAACCTGGAAGTTAACGGGACAAGCTTGTTCATGTTTGAAAGAAATCGCTTACTCTCAAATTTCATGTGCCTACAATTGTTGGGGGAGCCGAAGACAAATATTTTGGGGGTTTATCAACAGCAGAATATTAGGCTTTTATATGATTCAGGCAATGAACAGCTATCATTTGCTAGAGAAAATTGTTAGTGATAGCCTCACTAAGAATCGTTTACTCTCTATATTAAGCACTGGAGCATGGTGTCTTTAATTTCCATATGATGGGAAATTTAAACACATTTCAATGATATAAGTTTCAAGATCTTCACAATAATTGAGTATTTTTATATTGATTTAGATAATTTTCTCCGTATTTTGGATTCATTTGATTCAAAATCCGACAAATAATCCAAGTCAAATAGTGGAAATTCAAATGTAACCGTACTCCAAAAAAAGAGTGTCGTTGGTAACTCCACACTTCAAAATCATCCTAAATATACATTTGATTGGGTTGGTTCCACTACCATTTTGCTACGTGCCCAATGCCTTCGAGGTACCATAGGAATCAAAAGTCATGAGCTCCGCCAACAACTATTTTGAATTTTTCATTTCCTTGTAAAAATAATTAACTTAGGTTCATAGAAATCCGTTATACCCTCTTATAAACTAGTTCAAGATTCCTTCCACAATACTTGTTCACAACTCAAAATTAATTTGGTCAACAATCCAAATACTTCTATAATAATCAAAGCTGTCTCTGAAAATGCAAAATTTCAAAATGCCCTCTCATTAGGGTTTGGATGAAAAATGATGATGTTAGAAACAAGATTAGGCTAATGGAACAAAAAGGAATTACTGTTTGTGTAAGTTTTTGGGTCAGTCTGGAGTAGGCTAACAACCTTTATTGCATTGGTCATATGAAAATAGCTTATTCAAGTAGTTTCTCTAATATTGTAGAGTAAAAACTAGAAAATATCTTCGAAGGTATTGTGGGAAAAATACCTTGGATGATTTCCAAGACGAAAAAAATTCTGAAAGGTTATTCTAGTGCAGCCCCGAGTATGGCTTGTCCAATTGGTGCATATCAACTATATATATAGATGCAAATTAAGGTGAATAAGTAACATATGTCTATGACAACATATAGTGAAGGTGAAGGGAACAGACAATTTTCAAGGATGGGTTTAAGTGATGATGCTAGTGGCATTAGCTTAGTGAACAAGTTATTGGCACTAAACCTAATGATACTAGCGATTTTATTTACTTTTTCATTTTTAATTAAGTGAACAAATTTGCTCCTTAGAAGTAATATAATTTTAAAATTATTGAAAGCTAGCATGATCTGCTTAACACGAACGAGTAACGAGGACGGCGGGAGAGAGGGACACGGAGATGGTCATGCATGAATTTAGAGTTTTATAAACTTAAATTTATTTAAATTGAGTCAAAATAATAAAATTAAGATTAATCATATTCTAAGAGTTCATTTTCAAAATCTAAAATATTTTTAATAATTGAGAGTGACAGTTTATGTATATTTGAGATGTTATTATTAGTATTATTATTTTTTAATATAGAAATATTACAAATGCAGCCTTAACAAATATATAATTAACATTAACAAGACACCCAGGTAGAATGATCATTTAGTAAACTCATCATTTGATTATTTCTAAATTTTGAAGAGGGGAAAACTGTTAGTGCATCATAAATTAGATTTTAACGTTTATTCAAACAGATATTTTCAATAGTGAGATCTGATATGAGATAATCCAGTAGGCCCAACAGGCCCAACTTCAAATGAGACAACCCACAAGGCCCAACATGATACGGTATAATCCAGTAGGCCCAACAGACTCAAATTCAGAAGAGACAATCTATGAAGCCCAAAGGCACATTAGTCTGGTCAACCTGTATCAACCCCATTTGGTAAGCCCTGCGGTCGACCTGTATTGACTTGAGGGCCACTTCTGAAGTTTTAGCATCCAAGCTCGGTCGACATGAATCGACCTTCGGGTGCAAGTTGGACAAGTTGAACCTCTCGGCATTGATGACACGTGGCAGCTGATGT
>JACGDI010005484.1:482835-500611 GCA_014898725.1 Jacaranda copaia | reverse complement strand
CAAAACACTTGAATCAACCGGAGTACCTGACTCTCCAGCTCTCTGCAGCATCAAGATCATATCTAAATTTGTAAGAACTTTATAAATATATATACATATATATAAGTTGGTTGCTAAATTAAGAATGATATGTTAGAGTAAAAGTGATATATGTAAATGTTAGCCAAAATTACAGTAGAGATGGGCACTATATAAATGCTACTCTGGAAAACAGATGACATGAAATGCATTAATTTCCTACAAAGGGATCTAAAAGGAAGTGAAAAATTCAAGCATAAACCACATATGTATTTTCTTCTCATAAAAAATGAGTAAAATGGCCTGCATTTTGATTTGTCTTTCCAGGATCCTCTTGGCCTCCCATCTTTTTTACCTCATTTCAGTGTGGCAGGGTTTTAGCAATAAAATCATCCATAAAGATTCTCCGAACTCTCCTCTGTGCCAGTCGAATCTTTCTCACCTCAAAACATTATTGAGGGACATCGAAGCTTCAAAAATCCGAGCTTCCCACTTGAGAAAATTTGAAATGGAGAATTCAACTTTTCTCTCGGCAATAGCATCCAATTTTCACTATTTTTTCGTGCACCCCTCTTTTCCCTGGGTATGGGCATTGGCATACCTCCTACTAAAACCACGCTAGTTTTGATACCGTTTCTCCACTCAAATGGACACAATGCGAGCCTAGCATAAAGTGTTTCAAGCAAGATTATCCTATATTCGAGCCCACCGTTTCTGTCTCCTATAAAACAATAAGCCGAAATCACAACTTGGCATCCTGGTTTAACTGTACTCTTCTCGACTGCTACTAGCATGTAGAGACTCGTGGAGGGCAATCATCTCAGGGGATTGTCTCAATGGAGACTTTTTCCTTTCTGGGCTCATCGAAAAACAACAAGCAGCTCCTGACTGACGTGGTTTTTGGCTGTGGGACTAATAATCATGGCCGCCTTGGTCCTCAAACCACGCTCACGAGGATACTAGGAGTGGGAAATTTCCCTACCTCTCTGGCTCGCCAATCAGGCAACTGGACCATGCACCGTTTTTCATACTGTCCGCCAGCATTGAAGTCATCTAGAACAAAAACTGAAGTTCTAAGTTTCGGACAAGAAGCTGTTATAAATGGAGAAAATGTCCAAACAACACCTTTCCTGAGGCTCCAAAGAAGTCAAAAAATTACTTCAGGGTACTTACAGATTGAACTTGACTGGCATTAGTTCTTTTGATGGAGGGTGCATTGTTGACACTGGTGCTCCTTTTAGTAATATAGAAGAACAGGCTTATAAAGTTGTGGTAAATGCATTTTCAAGCTATTTTGCTCAGTTCAAAAATATCCAAAAGATAGTGAACAGAAAGTATCCAAAAAATCTCCGTTATAAGTATCCCATAGGTTTCAGAAATTTTCCGGGTATGATATTACATTTTGAGGGAGCCAACCTGGAACTTAACGGAACTAGCTTATTCATGTTGGGAAGAAATCGCTTTTTGTCAAATTTCATGTGCCTACAATGGTTGGGTGAGCCACGGACAAATATTTTGGGGGTTTATCAGCAGCAGAATGTTAGGTTTTTATATGATTTAGGCAATAACAAGCTATCATTTGTTAGAGAATTGTTAGGGCAGCTAGCCTCATTATTGGGGTTGTAAGAATCGTGTTTTTCTCTAAGTTAAGCACCCCAGTGCTGGAAACTGAAGAGCAATATTATACTAAATGCTCCACCTTGCTAGGGGAGCGGAAAAAGTTTAAAATTTGTATAACTTAACCTTGTTTGCTTTTTATCAAATTGCTATAGATGCCCCTTATTTTTATAGGTGTACTGTACAAAGAGAACTCTAGAGTATTAGAGTTAAATTTCTTCTACAAATTTCAATTCTAATAAATGATATCATCTCTAACTATATAAGAAATCATCATATATTCACCTAATTTGTCCTCCTTTATTTATTTGACCAACACAAAAAAATCAAGTTCATTATTCAATAACGATAGTGACGTCTTTAATTTTCGTATGACGGAATTCAAACACATTTCAAAAACATAATTTTCTAAATCTTACAAAAGAATTGGATCTTTTATTTTTATTGAAGCACAATGTTCCATCTGTATGTTGGGTTCGTTTGTGTCCAAATTTGTCCGCAACAGCAAAAGGTTTTGTCATTCCCAGGCCAAAAGATGGAATTAGAAGTAAGGCTCGTTTGCAAGAGGCGCCAATAGCAACTCCATGCTGCAACTAAACTACCCGGATTAGAAATACATTTGATCAATTTTGATGGCATGTTCATGTTGTACCGAGTATAAAGTGATACCCAGAGAAGGCTGCAATGTAGTATAGCAACGACTTCAAATTTGCTGTTGTTATACAAACACAATTAGATGATGTTCATAATAATCCAGTATACTGACTTACGAATTAGGTCAATTTCCAACCACCCATATTTGTGAAAGGTCGCCACAATTACTCATAATTTGATTCATAATCTAAATACTTTATGAACACTAGTAAAAAACCTTCTAAAGTAATTACACTTTATCTGTAATGTACTGGGTTAATTGCACCTATACTCTATTTGAAATAATAATATTATTAACTCATTTTCTATAACTTTTATAATTTCAAAAAATCTCCAATGTGTAATATTTATCAAAATGCCTACCTTTAATTAGAGTTTGGAATAGAAAATAATAATGCTTGAAAAAGATGAGGTAAACTTTCTACCTTGCTATTAGTTAATGATTATAATTTACTAACTAAGTTAAATACCATTGATAAAAGTTTGAAACTTGGAGGGGGTATAAATGTAATGTATTTATAATTTCAAGAGGAATATGTAATATAATATGGTTTTATGATTATACCTATTAAAAGAAATAGTTCTTGAAGTAAAAAGTTTAGCCATAGTTTTTAGGTTAACTTTTAGATATAAGTTGAACTGACAACTAATATTTTTTGGTTATCAGGCAAAAGCCTGCGCAAGTAGTTCTTTAGATATAGAAAAGAAAGAGGTTCTTCAAGACATTGTGAAAAAAAACAACCATTGTAATTAATATTTTTTCGTGAAAACTAATCAACGACAGGCACCTTCTATAGCCTCTATATTCGACATAAATCAATACCTTATCTCTATTTTAGAAGATTGACCCAAATCTACGTAAAGCAGCCCTTTTATATTCAAGTTTTCTATTATATATATTATACGCATGGAAAACATAGAACATGATACAGACCTAACCATGGCTAGAAAATTGTCTTCTTTAGCATTACTCTTGTTTCTCGCAGTGCTCCCATATTGCCAACTCGTGGTTTCGAAATCCATTGGTTTCAGTTTAAAACTTGTCCGAAGAGATTTTCTCAACAACCCTTCATTCCATCATTATGAGTCACTAGACTTGACTGGTGGATTTCAACAACAGAATGGAAGTTCCGAAAGAAAACAAAATATGTTTCCTGATATAATCCGTCCACATATCACTCGTTTCAATTACATGATAACCATTGATGGAAACATTGGCACACCCAGCCACAAAAAGACTTTTATCTTTGATACTGGCAGTCCATTAACCTGGACACAATGCTCCCCCTGCATACATTGCTTCAGCCAAACACTTCCCCTGTTTGATCCCAAGAAATCCAGTTCCTACAAAAGAATGAACCAAAATCACAATTTGTCTGATTTTTTCAATACTTCTAGGGACGGAAGTTTTGTGTACAAAGCAAATTACCTCAGTGGACAATCATCCGCAGGCATTGTATCACTCGAAAACTTCACTTTTCCATCCAACAAAGGGGGTTCCGAAAGCATAAAAGATATCGTCTTTGGTTGTGCAAATAACAACATAGGACCTTGGCCTAATAATACTTTGATAACTGGAATAATGGGCTTGAACAGATCTCCTCTCTCTTTAATTAGCCAGATGGGCATTAAATCCATCCAACGATTCTCTTACTGCTTGCCAAAACTCTCTTCCTCCATCAAGACAACATTTTTAAGATTCGGGACCGATGTTAAGACAAGATCAAGTCTCCTTAAAACTAAGCTTTTGGGCAACAAATACAAATACATGGTGGACTTACAGGGCATAAGCATTGGAAGGCATCGCCTAAAACTGCCAAAGGACACTTTTGCAAGCGGATGCATGTTAGATACAGGACATTCTGGGAGTAAAATAGACTCACGCGCCTACACTGCGATTCTTAAGATATTAACCCAACATTTTGATCGGTTTAAACTCACAAGGCTTACTGGTCCGAGTTATGAGGGACAACTGTGCTACCAAATGCGGCCAGGATTCAATAATTTTCCAAACATGACGTTTCATTTCAAAGGAGTAAGTTTTTGCAGAGGAGCCAATCTTCAAATTGGGCATGAAAACTTGTTTGGTCATGGAGGTGATATCTTCTGCATGACCATGTACGGGTTGAACAATATGACTATATTGGGTGCATTTCAGATGCAGAATGTGAGGTTTATTTATGATCTTGTGGAGGGAAAAGTCTCGTTCGGTGCTGAGGATTGCTCACAGGATAAAGCTTGACTAGGCTTCGTATATATATATACCAATGCCTTATTGAGTATTGTCTGATCTGTGACTCCAGATTGTTTTATGTAATCAAACAAATTTTCTATGTGAAAAGGAAAGAAAATATAGAAAAATTAAAAATTAAAAAAAAGTTAAAAACAAGATATTGAGGTTTTCTTCATTCTGAGTATTGGATGAGGTTTTCTTTAATTTCCATGCATCTAATTTTTTGCATTAAAAGTTATGGTTATCTAGGCGGCTATTTGATCTACCAGAATGGTCGGTCTCGTTTATACACAAAAACTTAAATCAAATTCCTATCTCCTTATCAAGGAAAACAAATGAAAACTATTCAAGTACATAGTATATGTTGTAATTTGAAACGATCAAATCCTAATTATTATGAATGTAATAGTAAAGCAATTCAATGAAATTTGACAACAAGATTTAATGTGATTCGGTGATGCGCCTAATCCATATAACAAAGAAAAGAATTTCTTGATCTCAAATCAAAATAGCAAGTACAAACTTTTGTCCCACAAAGCTCACGTGAACACCTAACACCCTCGTTTTAAACTCCATCTCAAAAAACTATCTCAAAAGCATTCTAGAAACCCTCGTGTTATGTCTATTCTAATTTGTCCCAGAAGAAAACGAGTACAAATACCTCAAAACTAAAGTCCTAGGCGAAAAGGACTTCTGCCGCGCGCATGGCTTGCGTCCTAGTGTGCAAAACTGCTGCCTTGGCCAAGAATTTGCTGCATTTGGTTGAAAGCCCCACGCCAAGGTGAGCATAGCTTGCGGCCTAGTGCAATGTAACAAATTACCTCACACCCAAGGGCGCGAGACTTGTGCCAGAGCACACCATTACAGAAAGCCTTGCCCCTAAGTGCAGCACTCCTTGAGCCCGGGCACATGTTGCAAGTCTGCTGCCCTATTTCACCCAGTTCCAGTAGCCTGTGCACCTAGGAGCACGTCGCACCTGCATTTGTTAATCTCCATGCCCATTTTGCTCCTTATCTTTGTTTCACTCTATTTCTTCTAGTTCTCGTCAAATTAACCCATACTTTCAAGGTAAAATCAACAATTCTCCACCTTGACTTGAAATTCACCATCCTCTTCTTTTTCCCTACCCTCCAAAAGGCTTATCATGTAAGTCTGCAAATGATAATCAAATTCAAGCAATACTCGAATTTGATTCCTGGAACAACCTTAGTCAACATCTCTACTAGATTATCCTTAGTCCTAACCTTGTCTAGCAAAATGACATCTTGAAACAACATATCCCGGACAAAGTGATACCTCACATCAATGTGATTTGTTCTCTCTTGAAAAGCTTGATTCTTTGACAAGTGTATGGCACTCAAACTGTCACAAAATATTGAAGTGATCTCAAAATTTATACCTATATCCTTAATCAGCCCCTTTAGCCAAATACCTTCCTTCACACCTTCAGCAAAAGCCATGTACTCAGCTTCTATTGTGGACAATGCAACTGATGATTGCAACATCACCTTCTAACTAACTGTACAACTCAAAACACAAAACATATACCCTATCATGGACCTTCTGCTGTCCAAATCTCCTACATAATCTGCATCTAAATAGCCAATAATCCTAGCAATAGAATTCAATTGACTATGGCTCAAACATCTATTTGTGAAATCTCTTAGATACCTCATGATCCATTTCATAGCATACCAATGAATCTTTCCTAGCTTGTGCATGTACCTGCTCATAACACTAACTATATGTGAAATGTCTTTCTTAGTGCACATAATGGCATACATCAAGCTACCTACTGCACTAACATACAACATATTAGACATATGATCTACCTCATCCTCAATACTCAGTGATACATCCAATGAGAGCCTGAAATAAGTTGCAAGTGATGTACTAACTAGATTGGACTTATCCATCCCAAAACACTCCAATACTTTCTCAATGTAATGTTATTAAAACAAGTACAATAATCTAGTTTGTTTATCTATGATGATCTCCGTGCCCAAATCTTTTTTGCACTGACTAAATTCTTTATCTCAAATTCTTCACTTAACTGACCTTTTAACACATTAATTTCAAGTATGTTTCTAGAGACAATCAATATATCATCAACGTAGAATAGCAAATATACGAGAAGGCTATCACTACATTTTTTATGGTATATACAACAATCAAAATTGCTATTAGTACAGCCTATCTTGGTAATAAAAGTTTCAAACCTTTTATACCACTACTTGGGAGACTACTTCAAGGCATATAAAAACCTCTTCAAGTGACATGCTTGATTTTCTTTCCCGAAAATAATGAATTCCTCTAGTAGGCTCATGTACATTTGTTCCTCCAACTCACCATGCAAAAACGTTGTTTTCACATCCATCTGCTCAAGCTTCATATCAAACAGAGCCACCATGGCAAGTAAAACACAAATGGAAATGTGTTTTACAATTGGGGAGAACACTTCATGAAAGTCAACTCCCTCTCTCTGAGTAAAACCCTTAGCAACCAATTGCGCCTTATCTCTAGCATCCTCAACCCCAGAAATCCCTTCTTTCTTCTTGTAAATACATTTGCAACCTACAATCTTATGTCCTTTAGGTACATCAATCAGCTCCCATTTGCTATTCTTGTATAGAGACTCGATTTCTTCACTCATAGTTGTTGCCCATTCATTAGAATTTGGTCTATAAGTAGCCTCCTTGTATGTGACTAAATCATTACCCACAAACTCCTAGGCCAAACTCAATGCATAAGCAACCAAATCTAAAAATGCAAACCAATGTGGTGGTTTAATTTGCTTTCTCTTTCTATCATGAGCCAAACAACTGCTACCTTTTGTTTCTTCTTTGAAACTTATGGAGTGTCAACTTCAAACTCTACCTTTACCTTATTACCCTATTGACTACTTTTGAGGTGCTCCACCTTTTTCATCACAGAAAATCATCAAATGTCACGTCTATGCTAATAATCATCCTAGAGCCCTCATCATCATTACACCACAAATGATAACCTTTTACTCTATCTGTATAGCCTAGAAATATGCACTTCCTAGCCCTTAGCTCAAGCTTCCCATCACGAACATGAGTACATGCTGGGCATCCAAATATTCTTAGATTTGAGTAATCAGCAAGAGGCCTAAACCAAACTTTCATTGGTGTCTTGTAGTCCAAAGCATTCAATAGTGACCTATTCACCAAATAATAAACAATGTTGATCGCTTCTACCCAAAAATTCTTGGTCAATTCAGCATTAAAAAGCATGTATCTAGCTCTTTCCAAGATAATCCTATTCATCTATTCTGCAACTCTATTCTACTGCGATATATGTACAACTGTGCGATGCCTCACAATTCCTTCCTTATCACAAAATCCTTGAAATTCCTTTTTGCATAACTCCAATCTATTATTAGTCCTCAAGCGTTTGATTTTCTTTTGTGATTGCTTTTCAATCAAAGCTTTCCAGTACTTGAAGTTAACAAATACCTCATCCTTATGCTTTAATATGTACACTCATACTTTTCATGAGAAGTCATCAATGAATATCAGCATGTACCTAGTACCTCCCTTTGAAGGAACCTAAGAAGGCCACCAAAGATCTGAGTGAATATAATCTAGAGTGCCCTTGGTCCTGTGAACTGCAATGATTTCACCCTGTGTTTCTTTCCAAGCACACACTACTCATACAAATCTAGCTCTCTAATCTTTTCTCCATAAAGTAAGCCCTATTTACTTAGTTCTAACATTTCCCTCTCACTCATATGTCTAAACCACATATGCCACAATCTCGTAGTATGATTAACTGATAAAAAAACCACTGCAATACTTGATATTGTGCTTCCTTATAATATGTAAAGGCAATTCCTTTTGTCTCCCTTTATGATAAACGGTGCACATTTGGAAACCTGCAGAACTCTATCTTAAGCTCTGTACTCACAATCATTCTTGTCTAAAGTACCCAGCAAAATCAAATTTTTTTTTAGATTTGGAACATAAAGCACAACCCTACATGAAGTATCGTTTCCCGTAAGCACTTTACCACCATCATATTTTAGATAAGTGGTAAACTAACCTTCACATGGGCACATGTGGTAGGAGCAGCCACTATCCAAAATCCACTTAAAACTTAGTAAACTTTTGGTAACGTTGAGAACAAGCCCACCATCAGACTCATTCTTAATAATTCCAATGACATCATTCCGTTCTGATCAAAAGTTTCACCTGTATCATTTGGTTTTCCTCATTCTAGATAATTTCATTTCTAATGCCCCTTTCTAGCATACCTAAAACACTTCTCACCATTTCTAGGCTTGGTTCGAGACTTCAATCGATCTCCACTTTTTCCCCATTCTCTTGGTCTCCCCTTCACCACCAATCCTTCCCCATTTTCACCATCATTACTGCCCAAAACATGTTTTCTCAACTCATTGAAATTCAATGAGGCATTCACATTCTCCATTGAAATCGTATCTTTCCCATATAGCAAAGTAGTTACCAAGTGCTCAAAGGATTTAAGCAAAGAACACAAGAGAATGAAAGTTCGATCTTCATCTTGAATTTTGACATCTATACTAGCAAGATCCAGAATTACCTTATTGATAATCAACATGTTGAGTAATGGATGTGCTTTCTTTTATCCTTAATGTCTACAATCATTATTCCAAATACAGCCGATTTGTTAAGGACTTCGTCATATAGAGACTCCAACTTTGACCATAATTCTGTTAGCGTACTTTCTGTGGTGACCTTCCTCATATGTTATTTACCTATGATAACACCAAAGTACCAAAAGCCTTTGCCATAAATTCATTATTCTTCTCATTTATAGGCATCTCTAGCAAGAAATCTCTACCCTTTAACACTCTCTGTAGACTTTGTTGACACAAGAGAGCGTGAACCTTCCATAGCCCAAAGTTACTTTTACCATCTAACCTCTCTATCTCGTGCTTCATGGCTAACATCTCATCAATCCTGGCTCTCAATACCAATTTTTTGTGACTTGGAACAATCAAATTCTAACTATAAATACAATAGTATAGTAATTAAATGAAATTTGACAACAAAATTTAATGTAATTCAGCAATAGGCATAATTTACCCAAAAAATAAAAGAATTTATTGATCTCAAATCAAGATAGCAAGTACAAACTTTTGTCCCAAAAATCTCACGTGAACACTTAACACATTCGTTCTAAACTCCGTCTCAAGAACCTATTTCAAAAGTAGTCTAAAAACCCTCGTGTAATGTCTAGTCTAGTTTGTCCCAAAAGAAATTGAGTATAAATACCTCAAAACTAGAGTCTTAGGTGAAAAAGAATTCTACCGCATGTTGGGGCATGCATGACTCACGCCCCAATGTGCAAAACTACTCCCTTGGCTGAGCTTTTACTGTATCTAGCAAAATGCTCCGCACCAAGGCACACACAACTTGTGCCCTAGTGCAGCGTAATAGATTACTGCGCACCCTAGCTCTAGACTTGCGCTAGGGCACACGATTACAAAAAGCCTTACACTCGAGCACACATCAAGAGTTTATTGCCCTATTTCGCCCAATTACAATGCCTCCGTGCCTAGCACAAGCATCCTTGAGCCCAGGTGCCCGTCGCACCTACAACTATTTATCTCCATGCCCATTTCGACCCTTTAGCTTCGTTTCACTCCATTTTTTCCAGTTTTTGTCAATTTAGCCCAAAATTTCAAGGTAAAATCAACAATATAAATGCCCACATATTACATCATAAGAATGCTAAAGCTCCAAATATGGCTAGAAAACTACCTTATCTCATACCGTTAATTTTACTTTACCTCATACTTCTCCCTCATTGCCAAAGTCAAGGTTCAAACTCAATAGGTTTTAGTTTAAAGCTTATTCGAAGAGATTATATAAATGAAACTTCCCATGACCATTTCCTTGATGCAATCCATCCCCGGCTCACCTACTCAACTTTTGTACTCACCATTGAAGCAAGCATTGGCACACCTAAAAGCAAAAAAGCCTTAATTTTTTATCCTAGCAGTCCCTTAACTTAGACCAAATGCATCCCCTGTACAAACAATTTTTAGCAAGACTATCCTCTATTTGATCCCAAAAAGTCCAAATCCTATAACAAACTTCCCTAGAATACCTCTTGGCAAGATTTTTTAGCCGGTCCAATAATGATGAGTTCACCTACAACGTAACATATAACAGCAGACAATCATCAACTGGCATCACATTAGTCAAAACTCTAAGTTTTCCATCACATAAATGGGCCTCAAAAGGCATAAAAGGCATCATTTTCAGCTATGGAAGCAACCAACAAGGCCATTTCAGCAGCTTAGTAACTTGTGTGATAGGCATGAAAAAATCTCCACTCTCCTTAATTGACCAAATGAGATCAACATCAACACAACAGTGTTATTTCGTAGTAGGATATACCAACATACAATTAAATATGCAAATCAGATTATCAGAAATTAAAATAGATAATCACAATTGAGGCGGTACGTGCATTTTATCAATATGAAATTCAAATCAAGCGTGCGATATCAAATTTAATACACATAGCATGCGTTGTTAGAATTAAACATACAACATACATTATCAGAATTAAACATACAACATACATTATTAGAATTAAACATACAACATACGTGTTCAGAAATATATGTCAAATTTAAGGTAAATTAGAATTTAAGCATTTATTTAATTAGATACAAATCCAAAAAAAGCTAAATTTAGATATAAGTCAACCGATGCATTAAAAGCAGTAAAGCCTGCTATTAGTTTAATTTAAATATGATACAAAATTTTAATTGAAAACTAAACTCAAGGATTCTGTATCGTAACAGAATTACCCAGATGACCAAATTATAAAATTCTGTTTGCCTTGAAGAAACGAGCGCCCTGACTCACCAATGCAACGAGTACAACACTACTCCTCCCAGGATAAGATGGTTCAGAATGATCGGGTGCACTCCATCTCGTTCACCTTGAACAATACTCAGTCACCAAGTAAGAATGAGATAGTCGTATATCTTAATTGGGGACAAGGAATATTTTTTTTTTTTTTTGGAAGAATATTAGAGAATAAGAAGGAAAGGATTCTTGAGAGAGAGCAAAGCAAGAAAATAGGCAGATACAGAATGCTTAGGCGTATGCAGTGTGTGTGTTTAAAGACTGCCAAAGGTAGTCTATTTATAGGCGGGATTAGAGTTAGAGTCCGCCAGTTAATGGCCTCTAACACGTCACCCAACTAATAATATTCTACCACATCAGCCACACATGTCAACCAGTATCACACCACATGTCCCACACACGTCACACGTCCATTAGTATAACACCACGTGTCCCACATCCCTTTACAAAATCCCACTAAATCTCCAAAGATTTGATTCAATCTAATCAAATTAGCCTAATCCAACAGGTCTTGACTGAGTCAACCCTTATCCAATTGGATTATCTTATTTGATCCATTAGTCATCCTTCATCCTATCCAATTAAGCCAACAGTCAAATTAAGTTTAAAATTCAAATTGACTTTGTCCCAAAAAGATAAAACTGAGACTAAGACATTCGCACTAACACCTACGCCCGTGACTCGAAGCTGGGCAGCAGCGCGCTGTGGTCTACTCATATGAATTCCTTAAAAAACACTTTATCAAGTATTCTTACTTGAGTTCGATATAAACTAGTCAACACTAGTTTATAAAAGCAATGTGGGACAAGTAAAGGGTTAATAGCCTTTTAACTCCTCCACTTGATTTATAAGGTACAAGAAGTCTCCTCTATCTCAAGTTTCCCATGTGGGACAACTCAACATGAACACTTAACCAATTCCCTTCAATTATCTTTTGGATTCCAACCTTAATTGGCATCCATCCAAATAAATAAACATGTAATTATGCAAAAAGCAATGCCAATTACTACAAACGGTTCTCCTACTGCTTGCCCCCAATCAATTTCCCCCTCAAGACCACACGCTTAAGATTGGGAAACGACGTCAAGACAAGAAAATTTACATCAAACAAGTTTCTTGGGCAACACTGATTCTAGCTACAGAGTGAATTTACTCGACATAAACATTGCAGGGTATCGCTGAACCTTCCAAACGGCAGTTTTCCGAGGGGCTGCATCTTAGATACTGGATGTGCAGGTAGTAGGATCGAGGCTCCTGCGTATAATGAAGTTCTGAGAGTATTAACACAATATTTTAGTTGGTTTTATCTTAAAAAAAAAGTGGCTTCTGCTTCAAGTTCTGAAGGAGATTTGTGCTATGGTCTGCGCCGAGGATTCAGAAATTTTCCAAACATGGTATTACATTTACAAGGAGCCAATTTCGAGATTGGACCAGAAAATTTGTTCCATGTTATAATGATCGCTTCTGCCTGGCATTTTGTGGAGATAAGATGACAATACTGGGTGCATATCAACAGCAAAATGTGAGATTTGTTTATGACATTGGCAGTCAGAAACTCTTGTTTGGTAAGGAGGATTGCTCACAGGATAAATCTTGATGCATGTGGCATACGCATCAATGAGATATCATGATATTTTTCTTCCCGGTAATATAAAGGAAGTGCTAGTGAGAGGAAATAAAAAAGCTCCAGTGTTAAAATCATATGTTCAAATGTTTCCTTTTTTCTGAAATAATCGTGCCACTTTATATCGCTACGCATTTTAGTGCATACACACCCTCCAGCTTTTTGCTTTCAGTTACACTCAACATAATTGAATTTTAACAAACAATGATTATGGAAAACCACCATAAATGAATGGCATTTGCTAGAGGTTGTAATGAGTTGGTAATAAAATAATGAATGATAATACAAAAGTTGTAGGTATTAGGTATTTTGTTTTGTCACTTTAATGGTCTTTACAAACTCAATAGTCACAATAATAGTGTTTGAGTTGTCATCATTGATAATTAGTGATACCCCTATAATGAGAATTCAATACCAACGAAAATCTTGTCACAAATTATAATGGCAATTTTTATTGTCACAAAGTTGTTACCAAAGGGTGTCTCTAATTCTTAATGTTGATAACTTAAAAGATTAATTTTTTCACTAGTGAGCCATATTATAACAAAAGCAAAATTATTTTCACCTAAAAAATATCACTAATGACAAAATAAAAGCTATTATCGCTTGATACATTTCATCAGCGATAATTTTTATATTGTCACTTATTATATATTTGGTCACTAATATAATTTTTTTTCTTTTCTTTTGGTAGTGTAGGTTGGGGGTTGAATTTTTCAAAATTATCCTATCAAGATTTTTGTGTGGATCCAACATCTTGATCCTGCCTATTCCAACTACAATTGACTCATTAGACTGCATTTTAAAAGAATATAATATTAGTGATAAAAAATAACAACAATATAAAAATAGTCACTACTAAAATATATAAAGTAATATAACTATTATTTAGTCACTAATAATATTTTTAAGTGATAATAATTTTTATTTTTATCATAATATGACTTAATAATTATAAGAACTAATTTTTTTAAGTTGTCATTATTAATAATTAATTAGCAACACATATAGTGACAACCTAATGACAAATATATTTTGCAATAAGATTTTTATTGTTACTAGGTTATCACTATAATTCTATCATTAATTGTGAAACATAACAATTTAAACATTATTTTTGCCACCATTACGTTTGTAACAATTGTGAGGGTATTAAAACAAAAATTTTTGTCACTTAATATATGTAATTAGTAACAACTTTTGTTTTGTCACTTACTATTTTGTCACTAACTTTTCTTTTTCTAATAGATTCGCTTTATAATTCTAGAATTAATGTTAAAAAACTATTTTTTAAAAATAACATCATCCGAATTAATTTTCTAAAAGAGAACTACAATATTATCATAGTTTTCATATGCGAGACTGATAATTTTTGAGAATCACATTCGAAGACTATAATCTAATTTGTTGCATTAACACTAGCGGCCATCGATACACTGTTCCAAAACTAAAACTACTATAGAAGATGTGGTCATCAAGAGTCCTCAGCCTACTTTATACACAACAAATTAAATGAAATTCCCATCCCCTTATCAAGAGAAGCCAATGAAAAGTTATCTTGTCCATAACTAAATATTTGCATAGGCACGATATCATAAGAAAGCAATAGGCTTAAACATGGCTACTAAAATGCCCTCTCCGGTCTTAATTATACTTCAGCTGGCACTGCTCCCTTGTTCCCAATGTCTGGCTTCAGCATCTACAGGTTTCAGCCTAAAGCTTATTCGAAAAGATTTTCCCAACTCCAATCCCTTCCATCAGAAATCAGACTTTAAAGCTAAGCTCCGACGAATGGAAGAAAGTTCTAAAAATCAAGCCAGCTCTGTCCGAAGAAAGATTGCAAAGGTAAAACCAAATGACTATTTCCCTGATACAATCCGTCCCAGAATCACGCGCTCAAATTTCATATTCATCATCGAAGCAAACATTGGCACACCTAGCAGCCAAAAGACCTTCATTTTCGATCCAGGAAGTGAGTTAATTTGGACGCAGTGCACCCCCTGCATTAATTGCTTTAAGCAAGATTTCCCCCTCTTTGATCCCAAAAAGTCCAAATCCTATAGAAAACTTCCTCCCAACCACACGTCCGCCAGATATTTCAGGCGCTCCAATAACGGCGACTTCGTCTTCTACTTACCATATGGCAGTGGAGAATCAGCTTCAGGCATTGTATCAGTTGAAACTTTCAGCTTCCCATCACACAGAAAGGTATATGAAAGCATAAAGGGGGTCGTTTTCGGCTGTGCAAACTACCAAATAGGCCAGTTCAGAAGTTCAGTAACTGGGATCATGGGTATGAGCAGATCCCCACTCTCCTTAATCGGCCAAATGGGCTCAATATCAGCGCAGAAATTCTCATACTGCTTACCCCCTATGAACTCCCCCGTCAAAACAACACTCCTGAGATTTGGAAACGACGTGAAAGCCAGCAGAGCTTTACAAGAAACTAGTTTCTTGAGCTACATTGACTATAACTACAGAGTGAATTTACTGGATATAAGCATTGCGGGGCGTCGTTTGAATCTACCATATGGCACATTTCCAAGGGGTTGCATGTTAGACATTGGATGTGGCG
Organism: Jacaranda copaia; assembly: GCA_014898725.1. Taxonomy (NCBI): domain Eukaryota; kingdom Viridiplantae; phylum Streptophyta; class Magnoliopsida; order Lamiales; family Bignoniaceae; genus Jacaranda; species Jacaranda copaia. The sequence continues at coordinate 485,000 of JACGDI010005484.1, read as the reverse complement.
GGAGTTATTTAGACAAGCGTGTTTATAACGAAGTTCTGAAAGTACTAATACAATATTTCAAACGGTTTAACCTCACTAGACTGGCTGGTGGTTTCAACTCAGTAGGAGAATTGTGCTATCGTTTTCGTCCTGGATTCAGAAATTATCCAAACATGTCATTTCATTTCCTGGGAGCTAATTTCGAGATTGGACCAGAAAACTTGTTCCATGTTACAAGTGATCGCTTTTGCCTGGCAATGTTTGGGATGGATAACATGACTATATTAGGTGCATATCAACAGCAGAATGTGAGGTTTATTTATGACATTGGCAATCAGAAAGTGCTGTTTGATAGGGAGGATTGCTCGCAGGACAGAGCTTGACTTCATCATCATATATAAATAACTTCTTTATATATGGGTATAGATTATTTATTTTCTTCATATAACAAAAGAAGTGCTGGTGAAATGGAAACGAAAGAAAAAGAAGAAATGAAATGTAATCATAAATTCAATGTTTTTCTACAGGAAACTTGTAAATTTAGTCTCGTGATATTGGGTTATTTACAACTTCGATAACAAGCTTTAGGATATAATTTAAATAGGTCTCATCGCAAATCATTGACGGAAAATTTTCATGAATCTTGCGTGCCGGCTAAATATCACAAGAGGAATATGTATTTCAGCCAATGGAAAATTTGCAGAGTTAGGCCCATTTACATTCTCAGCACCATCCTTCATAAAATTATCTGAATTGCCCCTACCAAATCATTGTTATCCATGTACTACAGAACCGTAGTCTAGAAGTTCATTCAAATAGGTCATTACATGCTTTGTACGATTTGATAGTGGTTTAGTCACACTACATATATTCAGTTAATTAAAAAAACAATTCCTAAACCTATTTTTATTTTAATGTTCAGTTCCCATTTGAATTTTTACACACTAAACTCTCTACTTTTTTACAAAACTTACAAATCACTCCTCATTTCTTTTAGAAAGACTTGTATACCCTTATAGTTCAAAAAAACAACAAAAATATCTGAGAAATGCATTTTTTTCTTCAAGAAGATGCTTTTGACGCTAGAAGAAGAAGAGGAAAAAGAAAAGATACCCAAATTTTTGCTATTTTTCTGCGACAATAGAAAGAGAAACAACAGCAACAAGAAACGAAGTACAAGAAGAAGTGAGCAAAAAAAACAAAGGAATGTTTTTTGCATTTACAGTTTTAAATATCCGTGATTTTTTAGTATTACACTTATTTTTTGTCTATTTATCATGTTTATGGTTTTTATTCCTTTTTTAGTTGTTGAACACTTGAACCCATTTGATATATATATATATATATATATATGATTTTTGTTGTGAGATAGGAAGTTTTTTATTTGTACTTGAAAGGTATGAAAGTTGTACTTCACCTTTTTAGTGTTTGTACTTCTTTTTACCTGAAATTATATGGTGAAATTATCTAAAAATTGTAGTATATTATATATAGTGCAAAATATTCAATCTTGCAGTACATATTAGGCAAAAGTGTAGTACATAATCTGTGTAACTGCAGTACATTTTAAAAACAAATGTAGTATAAATATTCAGGCATGTAGTACACATTAGGCAAAAGTATAATATATAATTTGTGTAACTATAGTATATTTTAGAAATATCAGTAGTATAAAACATTCAACCCTGCAAATTAAATAAAATTATAGTATATAATCTGTGTACATGCATTACATTTTAGAAGCATCTGTAGTACAAAAATATTCAAGCCCGCAATATAAATTAATTAAAAGTGCAGTATATAATCTGTGTATCTGCAGTATATTTTAGAGGCAATATGATGGAAATGAAGTACAAACATAAAACAAACAAATTGTAAATCATGTTATGTTGAAGTACACTTCAATTCAACTAAAATTGGGCAGTGAAAGTAAGTACAATATGATGAAAATAAAATACAAACGTAAAATAAATGAAGTATAAATGGTGTTACGTTTAAGTACACCTCATTTAAATTGAAATCGGACAATGAATTTGAGAACAATATGATAAAAATAAAGTATAAACGTAGAACAAATAAAATATAATTAGTGTTATGTTGAAATACACCTTATTTAAATTGAAACTTAGCAGTGAATTTGAGTACAATATAATGAAAATGAAGTACAAATATTGAACAAACAAAGT